>JASTWF010000114.1:916094-1101183 GCA_030390025.1 Squalus acanthias | reverse complement strand
TGACTGACTGAATGACTGACTGACTGAATGACTGAATGACTGACTGACTGAATGACTGAATGACTGACTGACTGAATGACTGACTGACTGAATGACTGAATGACTGAATGACTGACTGAATGACTGAATGACTGACTGACTGACTGACTGACTGACTGACTGATTGAATGACTGACTGACTGAATGACTGAATGACATACTGACTGAATGACTGAATGACTGCCTGACTGACTGACGGACTGACTGAATTACTGACTGACTGACAGAATGACTGAATGAATGACTGACTGAATGACTGAATGACTGACTGACTGAATGAATGACTGACTGACTGACTGACTGACTGACTGACAGAATGACTGACTGACTGAATGACTGAATGACTGAAGACTGAATGACTGACTGAATGACGGAATGACTGACTGACTGACTGACTGACTGACTGACTGACTGAATGACTGACTGACTGAATGACTGAATGACATACTGACTGAATGACTGAATGACTGACTGACTGACTGACTGAATGACTGACTGACTGACTGACTGACTGAATGACTGACTGAATGACTGAATGACTGACTGACTGAATGACTGAATGACTCAATGACTGAATGACTGACTGAATTACTGACTGACTGACTGACTGACTGACTGACAGTATGACTGACTGACTGACTGACTGATTGAATGACTGACTGACTGACTGAATGAATGACTGACTGAATGACGGAATGACTGATTGACTGAATGACTGAATGACTGACTGACTGACTGACTGACTGAATGACTGGCTGGCTCAATGACTGACTGACTGACTGACTGAATGAATGACTGACTGACTAACTGACTGACTGACTGACTGACTGACTGAATGACTGACTGACTGACAGACTGACTGAATGACTGAATGACTGAATGACTAACTGAATGACTGACAGACTGACTGACTGACTGACTGTCTGACTGACTGACTGACTGACTGACTGATTGAATGACTGAATGACTGAATGACTGAATGACTGAATGACTGACTGACTGAATGAATGACTGACTGACTGAATGACTGACTGACTGACAGACTGACTGAATGAATGAATGACTGAATGACTGACTGACTGACTGACTGAATGACTGAATGACTGAATGACTGACTGAATTACTAAATGACAGAATGACTGAATGACTGAATGACTGACTGAATGATTGAATGACTGACTGACTGACTGACTGACTGACTGAATGACTGACTGACTGACTGAATGACTGAATGACTGAATGACTGAATGATTGAATGACTGAATGACTGAATGACTGACTGACTGAATGAATGACTGACTGAATGACTGAATGACTGAATGACTGACTGACTGAATGACTGACTGACTGAATGACTGACTGACTGAATGACTGAATGACGGTCTGACTGACTGGCTGACTGACTGACTGAATGAATGACTGACTGACTGATTTACTGAATGACTGAATGACTGACTGATTGACTGAATGACTGAATGACTGACTGACTGACTGACTGAATGCCTGAATGATTGAATGACTGAATGACTGAATGACTGACTGACTGAATGACTGTCTGAATGACTGAATGACTGAATGACTGAATGACAAAATGACTGAATGACTGAATGACTGACTGACTGACTGACTGAATGCCTGAATTATTGAATGACTGAATGACTTACTGACTGAATGACTGACTGACTGAATGACTGAATGACTGAATGACTGACTGACTGACTGACTGAATGACTGAATGACGGAATGACTGACTGACTGACTGAATGACTGAATGACTGACTGACTGACTGACTGACTGAATGACTGACTGGCTCAATGACTGAATGACATACTGACTGAATGACTGAATGACTGACTGACTGAATGACTGACTGTCTGAATGACTGATGACTGAATGACTGACTGAATGACTGAATGACTGACTGACTGACTGACTGACTGACTGACTGACTGAATGAATGACTGACCGACTGACTGAATGACTGACTGACTGACTGACTGACTGAATGACTGACTGACTGACAGACTGACTGAATGAATGACTGACTGAATGACTGAATGACTGACTGACTGAATGA
Organism: Squalus acanthias; assembly: GCA_030390025.1. NCBI lineage: Eukaryota > Metazoa > Chordata > Chondrichthyes > Squaliformes > Squalidae > Squalus > Squalus acanthias. Next base: position 1,099,066 of record JASTWF010000114.1, on the reverse strand, counting down.
CTGAATGAATGACTGACTGACTGAATGACTGACTGACTGACAGACTGACTGAATGAATGAATGACTGAATGACTGAGTGACTGAATGACTGAATGAATGACTGACTGACTGAATGACTGAATGACTGACTGACTGACTGATTGAATGACTGCCTGACTGAATGACTGAATGACATACTGACTGAATGACTGAATGACTGCCTGAGTGACTGACTGACTGAATGACTGACTGACTGACAGAATGACTGAATGAATGACTGACTGAATGACTGAATGACTGACTGACTGAATGAATGACTGACTGACTGACTGACAGAATGACTGACTGACTGAATGACTGAATGACTGGAAGACTGAATGACTGACTGAATGACGGAATGACTGACTGACTGACTGACTGACTGAATGACTGACTGACTGAATGACTGAATGACATACTGACTGAATGACTGAATGACTGACTGACTGACTGAATGACTGACTGACTGACTGACTGACTGACTGAATGACTGACTGACTGACTGAATGAATGAATGACTGAATGAATGAATGACTGAATGACTGAATGACTGAATGACTGACTGAATGACTGACTGACTGACTGACTGACTGACTGACTGACTGACAGAATGACTGACTGACTGACTGACTGATTGAATGACTGACTGACTGACTGACTGACTGAATGACTGACTGAATGACTGAATGACTGAATGACTGACTGACTGAATGACTGAATGACTGAATGACTGAATGACTGACTGAATGACTGACTGACTGACTGACTGACTGAATGACTGACTGACAGAATGACTGACTGACTGACTGAATGACGGAATGACTGATTGACTGAATGACTGAATGACTGACGGACTGACTGACTGACTGAATGACTGGCTGGCTCAATGACTGAATGACATACTGACTGAATGACTGAATGACTGACTGACTGACTGACTGAATGAATGACTGACTGTCTGAATGACCGAATGACTGACTGACTGACTGACTGACTGAATGAATGACTGACCGACTGACTGAATGACTGACTGACTGACAGACTGACTGAATGACTGACTGACTGACAGACTGACTGAATGAATGACTGACTGAATGACTGAATGACTGAATGACTGAATGACTGAATGAATGACTGACTGACTGAATGACTGACTGACTGACAGACTGACTGAATGAATGAATGACTGAATGACTGAGTGACTGAATGACTGAATGAATGACTTACTGACTGAATGACTGAATGACTGACTGACTGACTGATTGAATGACTGCCTGACTGAATGACTGAATGACATACTGACTGAATGACTGAATGACTGCCTGACTGACTGACTGACTGAATGACTGACTGACTGACAGAATGACTGAATGAATGACTGACTGAATGACTGAATGACTGACTGACTGAATGAATGACTGACTGACTGACTGACTGACAGAATGACTGACTGACTGAATGACTGAATGACTGGAAGACTGAATGACTGACTGAATGACGGAATGACTGACTGACTGACTGACTGACTGATTGAATGACTGCCTGACTGAATGACTGAATGACATACTGACTGAATGACTGAATGACTGCCTGACTGACTGACTGACTGACTGAATGACTGACTGACTGACAGAATGACTGAATGAATGACTGACTGAATGACTGAATGACTGACTGACTGAATGAATGACTGACTGACTGACTGACTGACTGACTGACAGAATGACTGACTGACTGAATGACTGAATGACTGGAAGACTGAATGACTGAATGACTCAATGACTGAATGACTGACTGACTGACAGAATGACTGAATGAATGACTGACTGAACGACGGAACGACTGACTGACTGACTGACTGACTGACTGACTGAATGACTGACTGACTGAATGACTGAATGACATGCTGACTGAATGACTGAATGACTGACTGACTGAATGACTGAATGACTCAATGACTGAATGACTGACTGAATGACTGACTGACTGACTGACTGACTGACTGACTGACTGACAGAATGACTGACTGACTGACTGACTGATTGAATGACTGACTGACTGACTGAATGAATGACTGACTGAATGACGGAATGACTGATTGACTGAATGACTGAATGACTGACTGAATGACTGACTGACTGAATGACTGGCTGGCTCAATGACTGAATGACATACTGACTGAATGACTGAATGACTCACTGACTGACTGACTGACTGAATGACTGACTGACTGTCTGAATGACTGACTGACTGACTGCCTGAATGAATGACTGACTGACTAACTGAATGACTGACTGACTGACTGAATGAATGACTGACTGACAGACTGACTGAATGAATGACTGACTGAATGACTGAATGACTGACTGACTGAATGACTGAATGAATGACTGACTGACTGAATGACTGACAGACTGACTGAATGAATGAATGACTGAATGACTGACTGACTGAATGACTGAATGGATGACTGACTGACTGAATGACTGAATGACTGACTGACTGACTGACTGACTGAATGACTGACTGACTGACTGACTGACAGAATGACTGACTGACTGACTGACTGATTGAATGACTGACTGACTGACTGAATGAATGACTGACGGAATGACTGATTGACTGAATGACTGAATGACATGCTGACTGAATGACTGAATGACTGACTGACTGAATGACTGAATGACTCAATGACTGAATGACTGACTGAATGACTGACTGACTGACTGACTGACTGACTGACTGACAGAATGACTGATTGACTGACTGACTGATTGAATGACTGACTGACTGACTGAATGAATGACTGACTGAATGACGGAATGACTGATTGACTGAATGACTGAATGACTGACTGAATGACTGACTGACTGAATGACTGGCTGGCTCAATGACTGAATGACATACTGACTGAATGACTGAATGACTGACTGACTGACTGACTGACTGAATGACTGACTGTCTGAATGACTGACTGACTGACTGCCTGAATGAATGACTGACTGACTAACTGAATGACTGACTGACTGACTGAATGAATGACTGACTGACTGACAGACTGACTGAATGAATGACTGACTGAATGACTGAATGACTGACTGACTGAATGACTGAATGAATGACTGACTGACTGAATGACTGACAGACTGACTGAATGAATGAATGACTGAATGACTGACTGACTGAATGACTGAATGAATGACTGACTGACTGAATGACTGAATGACTGACTGACTGACTGACTGACTGACTGACTGACTGTCTGACTGAATGACTGAATGACTGACTGACTGAATGACTGAATGACTGACTGACTGACTGAATGACTGACTGACTGATTGAATGACTGAATGACTGACTGAATGACTGACTGACTGAATGACTGAATGACTGAATGACTGAATGACTGAATGACTGACTGACTGACTGAATGACTGACTGACTGACTGACTGACTGACTGAATGACTGACTGACTCTTTGAATGACTGACCGACTGACTGAATGACTGACTGACTGACAGACAGACTGAATGACTGACTGACTGAATGACTGAATGACTGACTGACTGAATGACTGAATGAATGACTGACTGACTGAATGACTGACTGACTGACAGACTGACTGAATGACTGAATGACTGACTGACTGAATGACTGAATGAATGACTGACTGACTGAATGACTGACTGACTGACTGATTGAATGACTGACTGACTGAATGACTGAATGACATACTGACTGAATGACTGAATGACTGACTGACTGACTGACTGACTGAATGACTGACTGACTGACAGAATGACTGAATGAATGACTGACTGAATGAATGAATGACTGACTGACTGAATGAATGACTGACTGACTGACTGACTGACAGAATGACTGACTGACTGAATGACTGAATGACTGAAGGCTGAATGACTGACTGAATGACGGAATGACTGACTGACTGACTGACTGACTGACTGAATGACTGACTGACTGAATGATTGAATGACATGCTGACTGATTGACTGAATGACTGACTGACTGACTGAATGACTGACTGACTGACTGACTGAATGAATGACTGACTGACTGACTGAATGACTGAATGACTGACTGAATGAATGACTGAATGACTGAATGACTGACTGAATGACTGACTGACTGACTGACTGACTGACTGACTGACTGACTGACTGACTGACTGACAGAATGACTGACTGACTGACTGACTGATTGAATGACTGACTGACTGACTGAATGAATGACTGACTGAATGACGGAATGACTGATTGACTGAATGACTGACTGACTGACTGAATGCCTGAATGATGGAATGATTGAATGACTGAATGACTGGCTGACTGAATGACTGACTGAATGACTGAATGACTGAATGACTGAATGACTGACTGACTGAATGAATGACTGACTGACTGACTGACTGACTGACTGACTGACAGAATGACTGACTGACTGAATGACTGAATGACTGGAAGACTGAATGACTGAATGACTCAATGACTGAATGACTGACTGACTGACAGAATGACTGAATGAATGACTGACTGAACGACGGAACGACTGACTGACTGACTGACTGACTGACTGACTGAATGACTGACTGACTGAATGACTGAATGACATACTGACTGAATGACTGAATGACTGACTGACTGAATGACTGAATGACTCAATGACTGAATGACTGACTGAATGACTGACTGACTGACTGACTGACTGACTGACTGACTGACAGAATGACTGACTGACTGACTGACTGATTGAATGACTGACTGACTGACTGAATGAATGACTGACTGAATGACGGAATGACTGATTGACTGAATGACTGAATGACTGACTGAATGACTGACTGACTGAATGACTGGCTGGCTCAATGACTGAATGACATACTGACTGAATGACTGAATGACTCACTGACTGACTGACTGACTGAATGACTGACTGACTGAATGACTGACTGACTGACTGCCTGAATGAATGACTGACTGACTAACTGAATGACTGACTGACTGACTGAATGAATGACTGACTGACTGACAGACTGACTGAATGAATGACTGACTGAATGACTGAATGACTGACTGACTGAATGACTGAATGAATGACTGACTGACTGAATGACTGACAGACTGACTGAATGAATGAATGACTGAATGACTGACTGACTGAATGACTGAATGAATGACTGACTGACTGAATGACTGAATGACTGACTGACTGACTGACTGACTGAATGACTGACTGACTGACTGACTGACAGAATGACTGACTGACTGACTGACTGATTGAATGACTGACTGACTGACTGAATGAATGACTGACGGAATGACTGATTGACTGAATGACTGAATGACATGCTGACTGAATGACTGAATGACTGACTGACTGAATGACTGAATGACTCAAAGACTGAATGACTGACTGAATGACTGACTGACTGACTGACTGACTGACTGACTGACAGAATGACTGATTGACTGACTGACTGATTGAATGACTGACTGACTGACTGAATGAATGACTGACTGAATGACGGAATGACTGATTGACTGAATGACTGAATGACTGACTGAATGACTGACTGACTGAATGACTGGCTGGCTCAATGACTGAATGACATACTGACTGAATGACTGAATGACTGACTGACTGACTGACTGACTGAATGACTGACTGTCTGAATGACTGACTGACTGACTGCCTGAATGAATGACTGACTGACTAACTGAATGACTGACTGACTGACTGAATGAATGACTGACTGACTGACAGACTGACTGAATGAATGACTGACTGAATGACTGAATGACTGACTGACTGAATGACTGAATGAATGACTGACTGACTGAATGACTGACAGACTGACTGAATGAATGAATGACTGAATGACTGACTGACTGAATGACTGAATGAATGACTGACTGACTGAATGACTGAATGACTGACTGACTGACTGACTGACTGACTGACTGACTGTCTGACTGAATGACTGAATGACTGACTGACTGAATGACTGAATGACTGACTGACTGACTGAATGACTGACTGACTGATTGAATGACTGAATGACTGACTGAATGACTGACTGACTGAATGACTGAATGACTGAATGACTGAATGACTGAATGACTGACTGACTGACTGAATGACTGACTGACTGACTGACTGACTGACTGAATGACTGACTGACTCTTTGAATGACTGACCGACTGACTGAATGACTGACTGACTGACAGACAGACTGAATGACTGACTGACTGAATGACTGAATGACTGACTGACTGAATGACTGAATGAATGACTGACTGACTGAATGACTGACTGACTGACAGACTGACTGAATGACAGAATGACTGAGTGACTGAATGACTGAATGAATGACTGACTGACTGAATGACTGACTGACTGACTGATTGAATGACTGCCTGACTGAATGACTGAATGACATACTGACTGAATGACTGAATGACTGCCTGACTGACTGACTGACTGAATGACTGACTGACTGACAGAATGACTGAATGAATGACTGACTGAATGAATGAATGACTGACTGACTGAATGAATGACTGACTGACTGACTGACTGACAGAATGACTGACTGACTGAATGACTGAATGACTGGAAGACTGAATGACTGACTGAATGACGGAATGACTGACTGACTGACTGACTGACTGACTGAATGACTGACTGACTGAATGATTGAATGACATGCTGACTGAATGACTGAATGACTGACTGACTGACTGAATGACTGACTGACTGACTGACTGAATGAATGACTGACTGACTGACTGAATGACTGAATGACTGACTGAATGAATGACTGAATGACTGAATGACTGACTGAATGACTGACTGACTGACTGACTGACTGACTGACAGAATGACTGACTGACTGACTGACTGATTGAATGACTGACTGACTGACTGAATGAATGACTGACTGAATGACGGAATGACTGATTGACTGAATGACTGACTGACTGACTGAATGCCTGAATGATGGAATGATTGAATGACTGAATGACTGACTGACTGAATGACTGACTGAATGACTGAATGACTGAATGACAGAATGACTGAATGACTGAATGACTGACTGACTGACTGACTGAATGCCTGAATGATTGAATGACTGAATGACTGAATGACTTACTGACTGAATGACTGACTGACTGAATGACTGAATGACTGAATGTCTGACTGACTGAATGACTGACTGACTGAATGAATGAATGACTGAATGACTGAATGACTGACTGACTGACTGAATGACGGAATGACTGACTGACTGAATGACTGACTGACTGACTGAATGACTGACTGACTGAATGACTGAATGACATACTGACTGAATGACTGAATGACTGACTGACTGACTGAATGACTGACTGACTGTCTGACTGACTGAATGACTGACTGACTAACTGAATGACTGAATGACTGACTGACTGAATGACTGAATGACTGAATGACTGAATGACTAACTGAATGACTGACTGACTGACTGACTGACTGACTGTCTGACTGACTGACTGACTGACTGACTGACTGATTGAATGACTGAATGACTGAATGACTGACTGACTGAATGAATGACTGACTGACTGAATGACTGACTGACTGACAGACTGACTGAATGAATGAATGACTGAATGATTGATGACTGAATGACTGAATGAATGACTGACTGACTGACTGAATGACTGAATGACTGAATGACTGAATGACTGACTGAATGACTGACTGACTGAATGACTGAATGACATACTGACTGAATGACTGAATGACTGCCTGACTGACTGACTGACTGAATGACTGACTGATGACAGAATGACTGACTGAATGACTGAATGACTGACTGACTGAATGAATGACTGACTGACTGACTGACTGACAGAATGACTGACTGACTGAATGACTGAATGACTGGAAGACGGAATGACTGACTGAATGACGGAATGACTGACTGACTGACTGACTGACTGACTGACTGACTGACTGAATGAATGAATGACTGACTGACTGAATGAATGACTGGCTGGCTCAATGACTGAATGACATACTGACTGAATGACTGAATGACTGACTGACTGACTGACTGACTGAATGACTGACTCTCTGAATGACTGACTGACTGACTGCCTGAATGAATGACTGACTGACTAACTGAATGACTGACTGACTGACTGAATGAATGACTGACTGACTGACAGACTGACTGAATGAATGACTGACTGAATGACTGAATGACTGACTGACTGAATGACTGAATGAATGACTGACTGACTGAATGACTGACAGACTGACTGAATGACTGAATGACTGACTGACTGAATGACTGAATGAATGACTGACTGACTGAATGACTGAATGACTGACTGACTGACTGACTGACTGACTGACTGACTGTCTGACTGAATGACTGAATGACTGACTGACTGAATGACTGAATGACTGACTGACTGACTGAATGACTGACTGACTGATTGAATGACTGAATGACTGACTGAATGACTGACTGACTGAATGACTGAATGACTGAATGACTGAATGACTGAATGACTGACTGACTGACTGAATGACTGACTGACTGACTGACTGACTGACTGAATGACTGACTGACTGTTTGAATGACTGACCGACTGACTGAATGACTGACTGACTGACAGACAGACTGAATGACTGACTGACTGACAGACTGACTGAATGAATGACTGACTGAATGACTGAATGACTGACTGACTGAATGACTGAATGAATGACTGACTGACTGAATGACTGACTGACTGACAGACTGACTGAATGACTGAATGACTGAGTGACTGAATGACTGAATGAATGACTGACTGACTGAATGACTGAATGACTGACTGACTGACTGATTGAATGACTGACTGACTGAATGACTGAATGACATACTGACTGAATGACTGAATGACTGACTGACTGACTGACTGACTGAATGACTGACTGACTGACAGAATGACTGAATGAATGACTGACTGAATGAATGAATGACTGACTGACTGAATGAATGACTGACTGACTGACTGACTGACAGAATGACTGACTGACTGAATGACTGAATGACTGGAAGACTGAATGACTGACTGAATGACGGAATGACTGACTGACTGACTGACTGACTGAATGACTGACTGACTGAATGACTGAATGACATGCTGACTGAATGACTGAATGACTGACTGACTGACTGAATGACTGACTGACTGACTGACTGAATGAATGACTGACTGACTGACTGAATGACTGAATGACTGACTGAATGAATGACTGAATGACTGAATGACTGAATGACTGACTGAATGACTGACTGACTGACTGACTGACTGACTGACTGACTGACTGACTGACTGACTGACAGAATGACTGACTGACTGACTGACTGATTGAATGACTGACTGAATGACTGAATGAATGACTGACTGAATGACGGAATGACTGATTGACTGAATGACTGACTGACTGACTGAATGCCTGAATGATGGAATGATTGAATGACTGAATGACTGACTGACTGAATGACTGACTGAATGACTGAATGACTGAATGACAGAATGACTGAATGACTGAATGACTGACTGACTGACTGACTGAATGCCTGAATGATTGAATGACTGAATGACTGAATGACTGACTGACTGAATGACTGACTGACTGAATGACTGAATGACTGAATGTCTGACTGACTGAATGTCTGACTGACTGAATGAATGAATGACTGAATGACTGAATGACTGACTGACTGACTGAATGACGGAATGACTGACTGACTGACTGACTGACTGACTGACTGAATGACTGACTGACTGAATGACTGAATGACATACTGACTGAATGACTGAATGACTGACTGACTGACTGAATGTCTGACTGACTGTCTGACTGACTGAATGACTGACTGACTAACTGAATGACTGAATGTCTGACTGACTGAATGACTGAATGACTGAATGACTGAATGACTAACTGAATGACTGACTGACTGACTGACTGACTGACTGTCTGACTGACTGACTGACTGACTGACTGATTGAATGACTGAATGACTGAATGACTGACTGACTGAATGAATGACTGACTGACTGAATGACTGACTGACTGACAGACTGACTGAATGAATGAATGACTGAATGATTGATGACTGAATGACTGAATGAATGACTGACTGACTGACTGAATGACTGAATGACTGAATGACTGAATGACTGACTGAATGACTGCCTGACTGAATAACTGAATGACATACTGACTGAATGACTGAATGACTGCCTGACTGACTGACTGACTGAATGACTGACTGATGACAGAATGACTGACTGAATGACTGAATGACTGACTGACTGAATGAATGACTGACTGACTGACTGACTGACAGAATGACTGACTGACTGAATGACTGAATGACTGGAAGACGGAATGACTGACTGAATGACGGAATGACTGACTGACTGACTGACTGACTGATTGAATGACTGCCTGACTGAATGACTGAATGACATACTGACTGAATGACTGAATGACTGCCTGACTGACTGACTGAATGACTGACTGACTGACAGAATGACTGAATGAATGACTGACTGACTGACAGGATGGTATGTTGCCTCCCTGGTGCAAGGGTGAAGGATAACTCGGAGCGGCTGCGGGGCATTCTGGAGGGGGAGGGTGAACAGCCCCTTGTCGTGGTGCATATAGGTACCAACGATATCGGTAAAAAACGGGATGAAGTCAAAAAAGCTGAATATGGGGAGATAGGAGGTAAATTAAAAAATAGGACCTCAAAGGTAGTAATCTCAGGATTGCTACCAGTGCCACGTGCTAGTCAGAGGAGAAATAGAAGGAGATTTCAGGTAAATACGTGGCTAGAGGAATGTTGCAAGGGGGAGGGATTCAAATTCCTGGGACATTGGAACCAGTTCTGGGGGAGGTGGGACCAGTACAATTTGGACGGTTTACACCTGGCAGGACTGGCACCGATATCCTCGGGGGAGTGTTTGCTAGTGCTCTTGGGGAGGGTTTGAACTAAAATGGTAGGTGTTTGGAACCTGTGCAGGGAGACAGAGACAAGGGAAGCAAGGATAGAAGCAAAAGACAGGGAGGAGACAAGCAAAAGTTGAAGGCAGAGAAATCAAGGATGTAAATCGTACAGGGCCACAGTAAATAATAATTCTAAAATGACTAAGTGAGTTAAAAAACAAGCCTGAAGGCTTTGTGTCTTAATGGGAGGAGCATTCGTAATAATTTGGATGAATTAGCTGCACAAATGAATGTAAACGGATATGATATAATTGGGATTACGGAGACATCGCTCCAGGGTGACCAAGGATTCGAATTCAACATTCAGGGGTATTCAATATTCAGGAAGGACAGGCAAAAAGCAAAAGGTGGATTGGTAACATTGCTGGTTAAAGAGGAGCTTAACCCAACAGTAAGGAAGGATATTTCCTCTGATGATTTCGAATGTGTATGGATAGAGCTGAGAAATACCAAGGGGCAGAAAACGTTAGTGGGAGTTGTATACAGAACCCCAAACAGTAAAGCTGCGGTTGGGGATGGCAATAAACAGGAAATTAGAGATGCGTGCAATAAGGGCACAGCAGTTATCATGTGGTGACTTCAAGCTACATATAGATTGGGCTAACTAAGTTAGTAACAATACTGTGGAGGAGGAATTCCTAGAGTGCTTACGGGATGTTTTCCTGGACCAATATGTCAAGGAACCAATTAGAGATCAGGCCATCTTAGACTGGGTATTCTGTAATGAGAAAGGATTAATTAGCAATTTTGCTGTGCGAGGCCCCTTGGGGAGGAGCGAACATAATATGATAGAAATCTTCATTAAGATGGAGAGTGAAGTAGTTGACTCAGAAACTGGGGTCCTGAATTTAAATAAAGGAAACTACGAAGATATGTGGCGCCAGTTGGCTAGGATGGATTGGTGAGCGTTGTTTAAAGGGTTGACGGTGGATAGGCAATGGCAAACATTTAAAGATCGCATGGATGAACTACAGAATTTGTTCATATCTGTTTGGCGTAAAAATAAAACATAAAAGGTGACTCAACCGTGGCTAACTAGGGAAATTCTGGATAGCATAAGATCCAAGGAGAGGACATATAAATTGGCCAGAAAAAGCAGCAAACCTGAGGATTGGGAACAGTTTACGATTCAGCAAAGGAGGACAAAGGGATTAATTAAGAGGGGGAAAATAGAATATGAGAGTAAGCTAGCCTGGAACATTAAAACTGACTGTATAAGCTTCTATAGATATGGGAAGAGAAAAATATTAGTGAAGTCAAGCGTAGGTCCCTTTGCAGTCAGAATCAGGGGAATTTATAATGGGGAAAAAAGAAATAGCAACCAATTTAATACATACTTTGGTTCTGTCTTCACAAAGGAGGACACAAATAACCTCCCAGAATTTTCGGGGAACATAGGGTCTAATGAGAGGGAGGAATTGAATGAAATCAGTATTTGTAGGGAAATGGTGTTCGGGAAATTGACGGGATTGAAGGCAGATAAATCCCCTGGGCAGATAATCTACATTCTAGGGTCCTAAAGGAAGTGGCCCTACAAATAGTAGATGCATTGCTGGTCATCTTCCAAAAAGCTATAGACTCTGGAACAGTTCCCATGGATTGCAGGGAAGCTAATGTAACCCCACTATTTAAAAAAGGTGGTAGAGAGAAAACGGGGAATTATAGATCGGTAAGCCTGACATCGGTAGTGGGGAAAATGTTCGAGTCCATTCTAAAAGATGGAATAGCAGAGCACTTGGAAAACAGTGACAGGATAGGACAAAGTGAACATGGATTTACAAAAGATAAATCATGCTTGACTAATCTACTGGAATTTTTGGAGGATGTAACTGGTAAAATTGCTGAGGGAGAACCAGTGGATGTGGTGTATTTGGACTTTCAGCAGGCTGTCGATAAGGTCCCGCATAAGAGATTGGCGTGCAAATGTAAAGCACATGGGATTGGGGGTAAGGTACTTACTTGGAGAGAGAACTGCTTGGCAGACAGGAAACAAAGAGATGGAATAATCGGGACTTTTTCCGAGTGGCAAGGAGTGACTAGTGGGGTACCGCAGGGATCGGTGCTAGGACCCCAGCTATTCACAATATATATTAATGATCTAGACGAGGGAATAGATGTAATATATCCAAGTTTGCAGACGAGAGAAAGCTGGGTGGGCGTGTGTGCTGTGAGGAGGATGCAGAGAAAGTCCAGTATGATTTGGACAGGTTGGGTGATTGGGCAGTTGCATGGCAGATGCAGTTTAACGTGGATGAATGCGATGTTTTTCACTTTGGTGGCAAAACAGGAAGACAGATTATTATCTGAACGGCAATAGATTGGGAAAAAGGGTAGTGCAACGATACCTGGGTGTCCTTGTGCACCAGTCGCTGAAGGTAATCATGCAGGTGCAGGAGGCAAATGGTATGTTGGCCTTCATAGCGATAGGATTCGAGTACAGGAGCAAGGTTGTCTTGCTGCAGTTGTACAGGGCCTTGGTGAGACCACACCTTGAGTATTGTGTGCAGTTTTGGTTGGCTTATCTGAGGATGGATGTTTTTGCCATGGATGGAGTGCAGCGAAGATTCACCAGACTGATACCTGGAATGGCAGGAATGACGTATGACGAGATATTTGTTCGATTAGCCTTGTATTCGCTGGAGTTTAGAAGAATGAGAGGGGATCTCATTGAAACTGATAAAATTCTAACTGGACTAGACAGACTTGATGCAGGAAGGATGTTCCCGGTGGCGTTGGAGTCCAGATCCAGAGCTCAAAGTCTAAGGATAAGGAGTAAGCCATTTAGGACTGAGATGAGGAGGAATTTCTTCACCCAGAGAGTGGTGAACCTGTGGAATTATCGACCACAGAAGACAGGTGAGGCCAATTCATTAAATATATTCAGGAAGGAGTTAAATATATTTCTTAAGGCTAAAGGGAACAAGGGATATGGGTAGAAAGCAGGGACAGGGTACTGAATTTGAATGGTCAGCCATGATCTCATTAAATGGTGGAACCTGCTTGAGGGGCCGAATGGCCTACTCCTGCTCCTATCTTCAATGTTTCTATGTTTCAGTCATTCTCACCTCACTTCTGGAATTCAGCTACTTTCTCCATGTTCAGCCGAAGGCTGTAATGAGGTCGAGATCTTGGCGGAACCCAAACTGGGAATCAGTGAGCAGGTTATTGGTGAGGAAGTGCCGCTTGGTAGCACTGTCAATGACACCTTCCATTACTTTGCTGCTGATTGAGTGTAGACTGATGGGGCGGTAATTGGCCGGATTGGATTTGTCCTGCTTTTTGTCAGCAGGACATACCTGGGCAGTTTTCCACATCGTCGGATACATGCCGGTGTTGTAGCTGTACTGGAACAGCTTGTATAGAGGCGTGGCTAGTTCTGGAGCACAAGTCTTCAGCAAGACAGCCGGGATGTTGTCGGGACCCATTGCCTTTGCTGTATCCAGTGCGTTCAGCCGTTCCTTGATATCACGTGAAGTGAATCAATTTGGCTGAATACTGGCTTCTATGATGTTGGGGACCTCAGCAGTAGGCCGATATGGATCATCCACTTGGCACTTCTGTCTGAAGATGTTGCAATTGCTTCAGCCTTGTCTTTTGCAATCCCTTGCTAGGGTCCCCAGCTGTTCACAATTTACATTAATGACCTGGATCAGGGAGTCGGATGCAGCATTTCCAAATTTGCAGACGACACTAAACTAGGAGGGGGGGTGGGCTCAGAGGAGGAGACCAGGAAGCTCCAGAGCGATTTGGACAGACTGGGTGATTGGGCGGATACATGGCAGATGCACTATAATGTGGACAAGTGCGAAGTTATCCACCTTGGGTGCAGGAACGGGAGGGCAAATTATTATTTAAATGGCAATAAATTGGGAGAGGGGGAAGTACAGAGAGACCTGGGTGTTCTTGTACACCAGTCACTGAAGGCGAGCATGCAGGTGCAACAGGCGGTCAAGAAGGCAAACGGTATGCTGTCCTTCATAGCAAAAGGGTTGGAATACAGGAACAGGGATACCTTGCTGCAGCTGTACAGGGCACTGGTGAGACCACACCTCGAGTACTGTGTACAGTTTTGGTCGCCTCATCTGAGGAAAGATGTTCTTGCCATGGAGGGGGTGCAGCAGGCGATTCACCAGGATGATACCAGGAATGGCGGGATTGACCTATGAGGAGAGACTATGTAGTTTAGGGATGTACACACTGGAGTTTAGAAGATTGAGAGGGGACCTCATAGAAGTGTATAAAATTCTGACAGGTCTAGACAGACTAGATGCAGAAGGAATGTTTCCCTTGGCGGGTGAGAACAGAACTAGAGGACATAATTTAAGGATAAGGGCTAAACCATTTAGGACAGAAATGAGGGGGAATTTCTTCACTCAGAGGGTGGTGAACCTGTGGAACTCATTGCCACAGAGGGCAGTGTACGCCAGCTCATTAAATATATTTAAGAGGGAATTAGATATATTTCTACAGGCAAAAGGGGTTAAGGGTTAGGGAGAGAAGGCGGGGACGGGATACTGAATTGGAGGATCAGCCATGATCTCATTAAATGGCGGAGCAGGCTCGAAGGGCCGGATGGCCTACTCCTGCTCCTATCTTCTATGTATCTATGTATGTATCCACCATCAGTGAGGATAGGGATATTCAAGGAGCCTCCTCCTCCCGTTATATGTTTAATTGCCCACCATCATTCACGACTGGAATTGGCAGGACTGCAAAGCTTTGATCTGATCCGTTGATTGTGGGATATCTTAACTCTGTCTATAGCATGCTGCTTCCACTTTTTAGCATGCATGTAGTCCTTTGTTGCAGCTTCCCCAGGTTGGCACCTCATTATAGGTACGCCTGGTGCTGCTCCTGGCGTGCTCTTCTACACTCCTATTGAACTAGGGTTGGTCCCCTGGCTTGATGGTAATGGTAGAGTGAGGGATATACTGGGCCATGAGGTTACAGATTGTGGTGGAATACAATTCTGCTGCTGATGGCCCACAGCACCACATTGATGCCCATCTTTGAGCTGCTAGATCTGTTCTGAATCTATCCCATTTAGCACGGTGGTCGTTCCACACAACACGATGGAGGTTGTCCTCAATGTGGAGACGGGAACTCGGCTCCACAATGACTGTCCGGTGATCGCTGCTACCAATATTGTCAAAATGCGGAGATGCTGGCGTTGGACTGGGGTGTACAAAAATGAGAAGTCGCACAACACCAGGTTATAGTCCAACAGATTTATTTAAAATTACAAGCTTTCGGAGCTATCGATCGCCCCTTCTTCAGGTAAAGTTACTATGAGTGAATCTACAAAAATTCACAGGATATAATGGGGCATCATTCTTGGACACACGAATCTCCATCAAAGACGGACGCCTCAGCACTTCACTCTACCGCAAGCCCACGGACAACCTCACGATGCTCCACTTCTCCAGCTTCCACCCTAACAACGTTAAAGAAGCCATCCCCTATGGACAAGCTCTGCGAATACACAGGATCTGCTCAGACGAGGAGGAACGCGATGGACACCTGCGGACACTGAAAGACGCCCTCGTAAGAACGGCATATGACGCTCGACTCGTCGATCGACAGTTCCGACGGGCCACAGCGAAAAACCGCATAGACCTCCTCAGAAGACGAACACGGGACACAACCAACAGAGTACCCTACGTCGTCCAGTACTTCCCTGGAGCGGAGAAACTACGCCATGTGCTTCGCAGCCTTCAACATGTCATCGATGACGACGAACACCTTGCTAAGGCCATCCTCACGCCTCCACTACTCGCCTTCAAGCAGCCGCCTAACCTCAAAAGTACCATCGTTCGCAGCAAATTACCCAGCTGTCAGGAGAACAGCGACCACGACACCACACAACCCTGCCACGGCAACCTCTGCAAGACATGCCAGATCATGAACACAGATACCGTCATCACACGTGAGGACACTACCCACCAGGCACATTGTACATACTCATGTGACTCGGCCAACGTTGTCTACCTGATACGTTGCAGTAAAGGATGCCCCAGAGCATGGTACATCGGCGAGACCATGCAGACACTGAGACAACGTATGAACGGCCACCGCGCAACAATCGCCAGGCAGGATGGTTGCCTCCCAGTCGGGGAACACTTCGGCAGTCAAGGGCATTCAGCCTCGGATCTGCGGGTTAGCGTTCTCCAAGGCGGCCTTCGAGATACACGACAACGCAAAATCATCGAGCAGAAACTGATAGCCAAGTTTCGCACTCATGAGGACGGTCTCAATAGGGATATCGGGTTCATGCCACGCTACAGAACGTGAATTGACATCGTTGTCTGTCTTTCCAGTTTCTTAAAAAAACAAACACAAAAAACAAACACAAAAAAGAAACCCAAATGGAGAGGATATGCAGACAGCAAGTTTTGACACGTTGGACCCCCTGGGACACATCTCATTGTCGTGGCTGTGCTCTTGGTGTGTCTTTGATGTCAGGAAAGATTGTATCTCTGCCTTTTTTCTGTGTTTATATTCTGTGAATTTTTGTAGATTCACTCATAGTAACTTTACCTGAAGAAGGGGCGATCGATAGCTCCGAAAGCTTGTAATTTTAAATAAATCTGTTGGACTATAACCTGGTGTTGTGCGACTTCTCAATATTGTCATAAACAGATGCAGCTGCGACAGGTAGATTGGTGAGGACGTGGTGAAGTAGGTTTTTCCCTTGTGTTGGTTCTCTCACCACCTGTCGCAGGCCCAGACTTGCAGTTATGTCCTTCAGGACTCGACCAGCTCGGTCAGTGGTGGTGCTCCAAGCCACGTTTGTTGATGAACAGTGAAGTCCCCGACTCAGGGTACAATCTGTTCCCTTGCTACTCTCAGTGCTTCTTCCAAGTGGTTTTCAACATGGATGAGTACTGATTCATCAGCTGAGGAATGTCGGTAGGAGGTAATCAGCAGGAGGTTTGAACTGAAACCATGCTTGTCTTGAAATCATGAGACTTCATGTTGCTGTTGAGGACTCCCACCGCCACTCCTTCCCTACTGTATAATACTGTGCCGACAGCCGTGGTGGGCCTATCCTGCCGGTGGGACAGGACATACCCAGGGAGTGGCTGAAAGGTATGATTCTGTGCGTATGGCTATATCAGGCTGTTGCTTGACTAGTCTATGGGACAGCTCTCCTAAATTTGGCACAGATGTTGGTGAGGAGGACTTTGCAGGGTCGACTGGGCTAGGTTTGCCGTTATCTTGTCCGTAGCGGGTGCTGAGGTGGAAGTTATAGTAATGTAGGAAATGACGATATAAGGACGGCAGATTTCTCTTCCCTAAAGGACATTAGTGAACCAAATGCGTTTTTCCGACAATCCCCATTACTGATATTACTTGTTTTTTTCAGATTTATTTAATTAACTGAACTTAAATTCCCCTAGCTGCCGTGCTGGAATTTGAACTCAGCTATTTGGATCATTAGTCCAGGCCTCTAGATTAATAGCCCAATAACATTCCCACTATACTACCGCAGCACCGTAATTCTGCTCATGCCTTTTACACCTCCCCTCGCCCATCATTTGTTGCTTTCCAATTCCCAAAATCAACCCCTTTTGCCTTGCACCATTATCCCTTTTGTAATTTAATCTCTCCTGCCGTCCACCCTATCACAGACCTTCCCCTTTCCCCCTGTCCCTTACGCTGCACTTGCTTAAAACCTGTTACTTTTTTAACTTTTTCCAGGTCTGACGAAAAGTCATCGACCTGAAACGTGAGCTTTGGTTCTCTCTCCACAGATGCTGCGTGACCTGCTGAGTATTTCCAGCATTTCCTGTTTTTTTTTTTAGCTAAAACTGATTATCTGCTCATCGTCACACTGTTTTTTGTGGGATCTTGTTGTGCTCAAATTAGCTGTCGCATTTCATACGTTGCAACAGTGACTACAAATTAGAAATTATTTAATTGGCTGTAAAACGTTTTGTGATTTTCTTCCTTCCTTATTTCTTTTTTCTATCTGTGTCATAATATTGAAACGACTGCTATGGAAATCACAAATGATATCGTATGTGACTGTGACCGTGGGAAACTCACGCTCCACGACCTTCTTGACCTGTCTGCAGCCTTTGACGTGGATGTCACTCCATACTGCTCTAACGCCTCTCCACCATCTTCCGTCTGCGAGGGACTGCACTCGCCTGGCTCGATTGTTATCTCTCTAATCCCAGTCAGAGAATCACCTACAATGGTTTCTCTTCCCGGTACTGCATCGTTACCTTTGATGTCCCCGAAGGATATATCCTTCGCTCCCATTCCATTTACCATCTACATGTTTGTGTATCTGTGTCTGTCTATGAGTGTGTCTGTGAGTTTGTAATTGTCTATTGTTGTGTATGTTTTATTCTGTATCTGTCTATGGGCATGTGAGTGTATGTCTGTGTCTGCTTTTGTCCATGGGTGCTTGTGTCTGTATATAACTATGGGCGTGTGTTTCTTTATTTCGCTAAGAGTGCGTGTCTGTGTTTGTCTGTATCTGTCGATGGGTTTATGTGTGTGCATCTGTGTTTCTCTATGGGTGTGAGTGGCTTTGCTCTTGCAATATCTTACTGCAGGTAACAACAAGGGTGATGTCTCCTTATGAGGATAGAGATAACTCCCAGCAACATATCACAGGAAGGTTTGTCCAATGAACCTGCTCACTGCCGCTCTTCACACAGAACAGGACAGTTCACAACCATACATTTTAATTGATAATTGGGAATTCCAAGTTTCATTCAACAATTACACAATGAATGGCACCAGAGTCGAATACATCTGCAGGTAAATGATAGAAGTTCACCTGATAATTCAGAATGGAGGCGGCTATTCGGCCCACCGAAGCTCATCCATCCAGCAAGACCTTAGTCTCTTCAATGCGACATCTACTTGTTCGGTCAAAGGTACTGATGTTGTCGTCTCTCTGGGAGTACATCCCGTATGTAGATCACTGTCTGTGGAAAATGAACTTCCTGAGCCCGGTCCTAACTTTGCCTTTTTCGAGGTCGTAACAGTGAACACTTGTTGAAGTGATCAGCTAGCTTCCAACCTTTCCTCAATTCTGAGCCTGCGGATCAACCTCAACACTCTTCTCGGCAATGAGAATCCTGATTTGCTGCCCCAATTTTCTCTAAGTGTGGTGAGATGCAACTACCCTTTCTCTAATGTACTGAAACATTAGTACATAGGATTAAATAGGACAGAATTAATCGGAGATACGCAGCAGAAACAGACCATTCGTCCCAACCAGTCCATGCCGGCGTTTGTGCTCCACACCAACCTCCTCTCGTCTTTCCTCATCTAAATCTATCAGCATAACCCTCTATTTCCTTCTCCCTCATGTGCTTGTCTAGCCTCCCCTTAAATGTATCGATACTATTTGCTTCAACCACTCCCTGTGTTAGCGAGCTCCACATTCTCACCACTCTTTCGGTAAAGACGTTTCTTCTGAATTCCCTATTGGATTTCTTGGTGACTATCTGACATTGATGGCCTCTAGTTATGTTCTTCCCCACAAGTGAAAACTCTCTCTCTGTATCCACTCTCTCAAAACCTTTCATAAATTTAAAGACCTCGATTAGGTCACCCCGCAGACTTCTTTTTTCAAGAGAAAAGAGACCCAGCTTTTTAATCCTTTCCTGATAAGTATACCATCGCATTTCTGGTATCACACTTGTAAATCTTCTCTGGACCCTCTCCAGTGCCTCTATATCCTTCTTATAATAAGGCGACCAGAACTGTACTCAGTACTCTAAGTGTGGTCTATCCAAGGTTCGATACAGGTTTAGCATAACTTACCTATTTTTCAATTCTATCCCTATAGAAATAAACCCTAGTGCTTGGTTTGCTTTTTTATGACCTTGCTAAACTGCGTCGCAACTTTTATCGTTTTGTGTTTTTGCACTCCTAGATCCCTTTTTTCCTCTTTCCCACCTAGACTTGCACCCTCCAAATGATAAGTGAGGTTCGTATTCTGCCTACCAAAATGTAACACCTCACATATACCTGTGTTGATCTTAATTTGCCAATGATATGCTCATTCTGCAAGTGTATCAATGTCCTCAAGTTTATTGCAGTCCTCCTCAGTATTGACTAACCACCACCCAATTTGGCATTATCCGCAAATTTTGAAATTGTGTTTTTGATTGCGAAGTCTAAATCGTTAATGTAAATTGTGAACAGCAGTGGTTCCAGTATTGATCCTTGTGGAACACCACTACCCACCTTCTGCCACTGTGAATAGCTACCCTTTACTCCTCCGCTCTGCCTTCTGTCCTGAAGCCAAACAACAATCCAGTCTTCAGAATGCATTGCTGGCAGGATTCAGGACAGAAAGGCAGAGAAAAATTTATACATCCCGGAATAACGCTCCTTTCCCCTTATTGAACCTCTCCTGGGTGGGCTAATTCTTCCCAGCTGCAGCTCCTGAGGCTCTGCTGCCACTCCCTAGTGGACCTGTTTCTTGGTTGAGCCCAGACAGTGATTATTGGGCTGATTGAGAACCGCAGAGCCCAGTTTGATACTGTAAAAAGCAGCCCTTCACACCACAATTACCACAGAATCCTCACACAGGCCACAAGAAGGGGGATACTCTCAGAGTTCCCATTCTTCCGGGGAATTTCCTGACTGGTTCTTCTTTAAGAGATTTAACAACTTGCCCAACAACAGTTAAATCAGTCCTGCTCCAAGCACGGGCCACTGAAACCAGTTTATCCACATTGAACTTCTTACTTCGAAGCGGATTTCACTCCATTATAATGAGACTTGAAACTTAGTCCTGGCATTGATCAGCTTCTCCAACTCTTTGCACCCTTGTGAAGTGAAACAATTCATTTGTAATCTGTAAATGGTGGGGAAAATACCAAACAATTAAGAGGGGCTCTGTGAAATTATTTTAGATTAAATGACATGGAATAAAATTTAACATAAAAGTACATTATGGATTATCTATGTCAGTGTAATCGAAATTGCCTGTGCATCATTCAGTCTCCCTCTGTCTCTGCCTCTCTCTATTTATTGTTCTATCTCTTTATTCACCGTATCATTATCTTGTTCCTCCCTCTCTCTCTTTCTCCCTCTCTGTGTCTATCCACATCTCTGTCTCAATCTCTTACCATCCCTCTATATCTTTCCATCCTTTTATCTCCCCAACTCTATCTCTCACTTTCTATTCCTCTTTCTACCCCTTTCACTCTCCCTCCGCCTGTATCTTCCTCCCTCTCAGAATTTATTTATATCTCCATCACTCCATTTATCTAATCATTTTCATCTCTCTCTGCCTCTGTCTCTCTCTCTGACTCTGTGAATATTTACGTCTGCCTCTGTCTCTGTATCTATGTCTGTGTATATTTACTTCTGTCTCTGCCTCTGTCTCTAAATCTGTATATATTTACTTCTGCCTCTGTCTCTGTCTCTACCTCTGTGTAAGTGTGCCTATACCTCATCACTGTCTCTATCTCTGTGTATATTTACCACTGCATCTGGCTCTGTCTCTGTCTCTGTCACTGCCTCTGTCTCTATCTCTCTGTATATTTAACTTTGCCTCTGTCTCTGCCTCTGGCTCTGTCTCTGTCTCTGTCCCTATCTCTGTGTAAGTGTGTCTCTGCCACTGTCTCTTTCTCTGTCTCTGTCTTTATCTCTGTGTATATTTACCTCTGCCGCTGCCTCTGACTCTTTCTCTGTCTGTTTCTCTGTCTCTGTCGATATCTCTGTGTAAGTGTGCCTCTGCCACTGTTTCTGTCTCTGTCACTGTCTCTGTCTCTATGTCTATGCATATTTACCTTTGCCTCTGTCTCTGTCTTTATCTCTGTGTATATTTACCTCTGCCTCTGTCACTGTCTCTGTCTCTGGCTCTGTGTAAGTGTGCCTCTGCCACAGTTTCTGTCTCTGTCTCTATCTCTGTCTCTGTGTATGTGCGACTCAGCCTCTTTCTCTGTCTCTATTTCTGTTTTCTATTTATTTATGCTCCTTCCGTCTCTCCGTTTCTATCTCACTTTATTTCTCTCTCTCGTTCCATATATCTATTATTCTCTCTTTATCGCTTTTTATGTATTTTTGTGTGGATCGCTTTCTCCGTCATTGTCTCTATTTATCTACTACCCTCTCTCTCTAATCTTTCCCATCTATATAGCCCGTTTTCTAATCTCTGTTTCTTCATCCTTCATTTTCTATCTGTATCTCCGTCTGTTTCTGTCCATACCTCTATCTCTCTGCCTTGCTCTCCATTTCTCTCTCTCTCTCTTTCTTCCTCTCTGCCTCTATTTCTATTTCTCTCTTTTTCTCTTTTTTATCTTTCTATGTCTCTGTTGCTTTGTCTTTATTTCTGTGTTTGCCTAAACATCTGCCCCTATCTCCCTATTTTCCCTCTATCTCTGTTGCCTGGGAAGTGAAGAGCGGCGAAAAGGGCGATTTTAAAAATAAGGAACCTCAGAGATTGTGCTTTGCATCGCAACATAAGTGAATGTCATGAATACAACGAAAGTAAAACCACAGGTAAATATCCGCTAAAGCGCAGGCTATAATAAGAACATAACAACATAAGAACATAAGAAATAGGAGCAGGAGTAGGCCATTTGGCCCTTCGAGCCTGCTCCACCATTCAATAAGATTATAGCTGCTCTCCTAGCTTATCTCCACTTTCCTGCACTATCCCCATATCCCTTGATTCGCTTAAAAGGAATAAGAATGTGCGCTCAGTTATATTTGCAACATGTCCATGGCGTGTTAATAAAGGCAAGATTTATTATTAGATTTTATTTGACAATTATCCGCAGATGTTAAATGAAATGCAAAGCAGAAACATTAAAACACTTACGTAATCTCCTCCAGACTGGCACAGTTCAGTACGAGCTGGCGGAAGTGCTCCAGAGACTTGTCTGTGAATCCATTAAAGGAGAGTTCCAGGACTTTCAGCGTGTTCTTTGCACAGAGAGCAGAAACAAGGTCCTCACAACACTCGTCCGTCAGATAATTGCTCTTCAGGCTATTGGAGAATGGAAAAGCGAAGCAGCCAGAGAGATACAGAGAGAGAGATACACAGAGACAGAGTGGCAGAGGGAGAGAGAGAGAGTGAGAGGGAGACAGACAGAGAGACAGAGAGAAAAGGACAGACAGAGATAGAGAGAGATGGGGGGAGGAGAGAGATAGAGAGAGAGACAGAGAGACAGAGAGAGAGACAGAGAGAGAGAGAGGGGGAGAATAGAGACAGATAAACATAGAGACAGAGCGAGAGGGATAGACAGACAGAGACAGAGAGAGCGTGACAGAGACAGAGAGAGAGAGGTAGACAATGACAGATACTGAGAGAGAGAGGGGGAGGATGAGAGAGACAGTGATAGAGAGAGAGAGAGAGAGAGAGAGAGAGAGAGGGATAGACAGAGAGAGACAGAGAGAGAACGAGTGCGAGAGGCAGGAAAGAGAGGGGAGATAGAGATGGGGAGGAGAGAGAGAGAGACAGAGAGAGACACACAGAGCGAGCGATAGACAGAAAGATGGAAAACAATAGAGAGACAGCGGGCGAAGTGAGGGAGAGATAGAGAGAGAGGGATAGACAGAGAGCAACAGAGAAAGCGAATGAGAGAGATGGAGGAGAGAGAGAGGGTGTGAGAGAGAGGGCGGAGAGCGAGGGAGAGAGACAGAGATGGAGGGAGAGATATAGATGGGGAGATATGGAAAAACAGAGGGAGCAATGAAGACGAAAAGATAGAAATGTGAGGCAGTCACCGTTGGACAAACACAGTGTTGGAGAAAAAATGTTATAAATAAACAGTCCAAGATAAAAAGCGAAGAAATAGGTATACGCAATGTGATGCGAACGAGAGTCAGAGAGAGAGCGTGCACAAAGCAATGAACAACAAAATTAGTCACAAAATATGCCAGAATAATAAACGTCTTCATCCTGAATAATAGCAAACTCCAGTTGTAAGTTGATGCATTTGCAACAACCTTCAGCCAGAATTGTCGATTTCATGCTCCATCTCGGCCTTCGCCCGAGATTCCCACCATCACAGAAGCCAATCATCAGCCAATTCCATTCACTCCACGTGATATCAAGGAATGGCAAGTGGTACTGGATAAAGCAAAGGCTATCCCGGCTGTTGAGGTAAAGACTTGTGCTCCAGAACTAGCCGCGCCCCTAGCCAAGCTGTTCCAGTACAGCTACAACACTGGCATCTATCCAAAAAAGTGGAAAACTGCCCAGGTATGTCCTATGTAGAAAAAGCAGTACAAATCCAAACTGATCAGTCTAATCTCAATCATCAGCAAAGTGATGGAAAGTGTCGTCGTCATTTCTATCAAGCGGCAATTACACAATGATAACCTGCTTAGTTTCGGTTCCGTGAGGACCACTCGGCTCCAGCCCTCATTACAGCCTTGATCCAAACAGGGGCAAAAGAGCTGAACTCAAGAGGTGAGATGAGACTGACTGCCCTTGACATCAAGGCAGCATATGACCGAGTGTAGAATGAAGGAGCCCGAGAAAAAACCTGATGTCACTGGGAATCAGGGGGAGAAGGCTCCACTGGCTTGAGACATACCGAGCAAAAAGGAAGATGGTTGTGGTTGTTGGAGGTCAATCACATCACCCCCAGGACTTCGTTGCAGGAGTTCCTCAGGGCAGTGTCCGAGGCTCAATCACCTACAGCTGCTTCACCAATGACCTTCCCTCCATCATAAGATCAGAAGTGGGGATGTTCTCTGATGACTGCACAGTGTTCCTTTCCATTCGTAACTCCTCAGATAACGAAGCAGTCCGTGCCCGCATGCAGCTAGACCTGGACGACGTTCAGGCTTATGCTGATAAGTGTTTCAAAATCCTGGTCCTTCCTCCCGAATAGTACTGTGGGAGTACCTTCACCACACGGACAGCAGCGGTTCAAGGTGGCGGAACATCACCACCTACTGAAGGGCGATTAGGTATGAGCAATACATGCCAGCGACGCTGAAATCCCGTGAATACATTTTACAAATTGTAGCGATACTCTCATTAATCCTTGTGATACCCATTCGATTATACAATGTCTTGGGATTGGAGTCGAATATTTTACCTACTTAATTTTCATACATAAAATCCGATGCTAACAGCAATACTTACCGAAAATGAAACTGTAAACCAAATGATTTTGTGTATATCCGTTGCACACTGAGAATATGTGAGACGATGGGTTCTGGGAGACTGAGAATATGGGAGACGATGAGTTCTGGGAGACTGCGAATATGTGAGACGATGGGTTCTGGGAGACTGAGAACATGTGAGACGATGGGTTCTGGGAGACTGAGAACATGTTAGACGGTGGGTTCTTGGAGACTGAGAACATGTGAGACGATGAGTTCTGGGAGACTGAGAACATGTGAGACGATGAGTTCTGAGAGACTGAGAACATGTGAGACGATGAGTTCTGGGAGACTGAGAACATATGAGACGATGGGTTCTGGGAGATTGTAAGTCACATGTCATGATGGGGTTTGAGAAACCGTTAACACGGCTGAAACATAGCATAATGTGAGAGAACAGATGACATGGTCACCAACACTGTCAGAACATGTCTCTCGTGGATACTGAAACAATTAGAAATGATGACTCGTTCCATAAGTCGACTTTTCAAACAGGTGAGACATTGAATCCTGAGAGACTATTAGAACAAGTGAGACATTGGATCCAGAAAGACTATTAGAACAGGTGAGACATTGGGTGCTGAGAGGCTGTTAGAACAGGTGAGACATTGGGTGCTGAGAGGCTGTTAGAACAGGTGAGACATTTGGTACAGCGTGACTGTTAGTACAGGTGAGACATTGAGTGCTGAGAGACTGTTAGAACAGGAGCAATATTGGGTGCTGAGAGACTGTTGGAAAAGGTGAGAAATTTGGGCGCAGGGAGGCTGTTAGAACAGGTGAGACATTGGGTGCAGAGAGACTGTTAGAACAGATGAGAGATTGGGTGCAGAGAGACCGTTAGAACAGGTGAGACATTGGGTGTAGAGAGACTGTTAGAACAGATGAGAGATTGGGTGCAGAGAGACCGTTAGAACAGGGGAGACATTGTGATCGGAGAGACTGTTAGAAGGCACCAGCAGCCAGGCTCATGGCACCATGACTGGCTCTGTTGCAAAGAAGGGAGGGAAAAAGAGTGGCAGGGCTATAGTAATAGGGGATTCGATTGTAAGGGGAATAGATAGGAGTTTCTGTGGTCGCGACCGAGACTCCAGGATGGTAATTTGCCTCCCTGGTGCAAGGGTCAAGGATGTCT
The DNA here is from genome assembly GCA_030390025.1 of Squalus acanthias. Lineage (NCBI taxonomy): Eukaryota > Metazoa > Chordata > Chondrichthyes > Squaliformes > Squalidae > Squalus > Squalus acanthias. The sequence goes on along the minus strand of JASTWF010000114.1, from coordinate 1,071,729 downwards.
CGGCGCGGGTGCAGAACATTCTGGAGGGGGAGGGGGAACAGCCAGTTGTCGTGATACATGTTGGTACCAACGACGTAGCTAAAAAAAGGGAAGAGGTCCTACAAGTAGAATTTAGGGAGTTAGGAGCCAAGCTAAAAAGTAGGACCTCGAAGGTAGTAATCTCTGGATTACTACCAGTGCCACGTGCTAGTAAGAGTACAGAGAACAGGATAGTTAGGCTAAATACGTGGCTTGAGCAGTGGTGTAAGAGGGAGGGTTTTAAATTTTTGAGGCATTGGGACCAGTTTTGTGGTAGGTGTGACCTATACAAAAGGGACGGTCTACACCTGTGCAAAGATGGAACTGAGGTTCTCGGGGTAAATTTTGATAAAGCAGTTCGGGAGCATTTAAACTAGTATGGCAGGGGGCTAGAAACCCATGTAGTGAAATAGAGGAAAGTGAAAGGCAGACAGAAATAAATGGTAAAAAGGAGAGGAACAAAAAACAAAGGGCCAAACTAATTCATAAAAAATGTGAGCATAAAAAAAGCCTGAGGGTTTTATACCTTAATGCGAGAAGCATCAGGAACAAGGTAGATGAATTAGCTGTGGAAATAGAGGTTAATAATTATGATCTAATTGGGATTACGGAAACATGGTTGCAGGGTGAGCAGGGCTGGGAGCTTAACATACAGGGGTATTCAGTATTTAGGAAGGATCGACAAAAAAGAAAGGGAGGAAGGGTAGCATTGCTGGTAAAAGAGGGGATAAATGCAATTGAAAGGAAGGATATTAACTCAGTTAATACAGAATCTATATGGGTGGAGCTAAGAAATAGCGAGGGGCGAAAAACATTAATAGGAGTGGTATATAGGCCTCCAAATAGTAAAATAGAGGTTGGGGAGGGCATCACGAGGGAAATTAGAGAAGCGTGCAATAAGAGCACAGCTGTCATCATAGGTGACTTTAACTTACATATAGATTGGACTAGCCTAATCAGTAAAAATAATGAGGAGGAGGAATTCCTTGAGTGTTTAAGGGATGGTTATCTGGATCAATATGTCGAGGAACCAACTCGGGAACAGGCTATATTGGACTGGGTACTGTGCAATGAGAAGGGACTAATTAGTAATCTTGTTGTACGGGGACCCTTGGGTCAGAGCGATCATAACATGATCGATTTCTCACTCGAAATGGAGAGCGAAGAAATTGACTCAGAGACTCAGGTCCTGAATTTAAACAAGGGGAATTATGATGCCATTAGACGGGAACTGAGTAGGTCTGATTGGACAACGTTCCTGGGAGGACTGGAGGTAGATAAACAATGGCAAGCATTTAAAGATAGAATGACAAAATTGCAAAAATTGTTTATACCAATCTGGCATAAAAGGAAATCTAAAAAGGTGACTCAACCGTGGATAACAGGGGAAATTAGAGACAGCATAAAATCCAAAGATAGGGCGTATAAAATAGCCAAAAAACGCGCCAGAGCGGAAGATTGGGAACAGTTTAAGATAGAGCAAAGGAGGGCAAAGGGCTTAATCAAGAGGGGCAAAATAGCTTACGAAAGCAAGCTGGCGGAAAATATAAAAACTAACTCCAAAAGCTTTTATAAGTATATCAAGAGGAAAAGACTGGTGAAAACCAAAGTTGGTCCATTGCAGTCAGATACGGGGGAATATATAATGGGAAATAAGGAAATGGCAGACCAACTAAATGCATACTTTGGGTCAGTCTTTACGAAGGAAGACACAAAAAACCTCCCTGGGATATCGGGAAAAATAGGGACATTGGCAAAGGAGGAACTGACGCAAATCAATATCTCTAAGGATATGGTGTTAAGGAAGCTAAAGGGATTGAAGGCGGACAAATCCCCAGGGCCTGATAACATGCATCCTAGGGTACTGAAGGAGGTGGCCCTAGAGATAGCGGATGCACTAAGCATGATTTTTCAGAATTCATTAGACTCGGGAACAGTGCCCATGGATTGGAGGGTAGCTAACGTTACCCCACTATTCAAAAAGGGGGGTAGGGAAAAAGCAGGTAATTACAGACCTGTAAGCCTTACATCAGTTGTGGGCAAAATGCTGGAGTCCATCATTAAGGATGAAATAGCCGAGCACTTAGCAAATGGGGACAGGATAGGACAGAGTCAACATGGATTTACAAAGGGTAAATCGTGCTTGACTAATCTATTGGAATTTTTTGAGGGAGTAACTGGTAAAATAGATGGGGGAGAGCCAGTAGATGTGGTGTACCTGGACTTCCAAAAGGCCTTCGATAAGGTCCCACATAAAAGATTAGCATGGAAAATTGAAGCTCATGGGATAAAGGGGAAAGTATTGACGTGGATAGAGAACTGGCTGTCAGATAGAAAACAGAGAGTTGGAATAAACGGCTCATTTTCTGAATGGCAGGCAGTAACAAGTGGGGTACCACAGGGATCTGTCCTGGGTCCCCAGCTGTTCACAATTTATATTAATGACCTGGATCAGGGAGTCGAATGCAGCATTTCCAAATTTGCAGACGACACTAAACTAGGAGGGGGGGTGGGCTCAGAGGAGGAGACCAGGAAGCTCCAGAGCGATTTGGACAGACTGGGTGATTGGGCGGATAAATGGCAGATGCACTATAATGTGGACAAGTGCGAAGTTATCCACCTTGGGTGCAGGAACGGGAGGGCAAATTATTATTTAAATGGCAATAAATTGGGAGAGGGGGAAGTACAGAGAGACCTGGGTGTTCTTGTACACCAGTCACTGAAGGCGAGCATGCAGGTGCAACAGGCGGTCAAGAAGGCAAACGGTATGCTGGCCTTCATAGCAAAAGGGTTGGAATACAGGAACAGGGATACCTTGCTGCAGCTGTACAGGGCACTGGTGAGACCACACCTCGAGTACTGTGTACAGTTTTGGTCGCCTCATCTGAGGAAAGATGTTCTTGCCATGGAGGGGGTGCAGCGGCGATTCACCAGGCTGATACCAGGAATGGCGGGATTGACCTATGAGGAGAGACTATGTAGTTTAGGGATGTACACACTGGAGTTTAGAAGATTGAGAGGGGACCTCATAGAAGTGTATAAAATTCTGACAGGTCTAGACAGATTAGATGCAGAAGGAATGTTTCCCTTGGCGGGTGAGAACAGAACTAGAGGACATAATTTAAGGATAAGGGCTAAACCATTTAGGACAGAAATGAGGGGGAATTTCTTCACTCAGAGAGTGGTGAACCTGTGGAACTCATTGCCACAGAGGGCAGTGTACGCCAGCTCATTAAATATATTTAAGAGGGAATTAGATATATTTCTACAGGCAAAAGGGGTTAAGGGTTACGGAGAGAAGGCGGGGACGGGATACTGAATTGAAGGATCAGCCATGATCTCATTAAATGGCGGAGCAGGCTCGAAGGGCCGGATGGCCTACTCCTGCTCCTATCTTCTATGTATCTATGTAACAGGTGAGACATTACATCCTGAGAGTCGGTTAGAACAGGGGAGACATTGGATCCTGAGAGACGGTTAGAACAGGGGAGACATTGGATCCTGAGAGACGGTTAGAACAGGTGAGACATTGCTTGCAGAGAGACTGCTAGAAAAGGTGAGACATTGTGTGCAGAGAGACTGTTAGAACAGGTGAGACATTGGGTGCAGAGAGACTCTTAGAACCGGTGAGACATTGTTTGCAGCGAGACTGTTAGAACCGGTGAGACATTGGATGCAGAGTGACTGTTAGAACAGGTGAGAGATTGTGTGAAGGGTGACTGTTAGAACAGTTGAGACATTGTGTGCAGAGTGACTGTTGGAACAGGTGAGGCATTGGGTGCAGTGGAACGGTTAGAACAGTGTATTATTTGGTGTTAGGTGAAATTTTAGTGACCCGTTGTGACATTATGCCTGTTACAGGGGCTGTAGTCATTGGCTATGATTTCCTCAACCTGTCTACCCAAACGACAATGGTGCCGGCCTGGTCTTATCATCATTTCACACCTCAGCTTCTCCCTACTCTTCTGATACCTTCTGTTCCTTCTCCACTCCTCTCACCTCCACTTCTGCATAGCAACATAACAGCATAGGAATTGCTAGATCAAACAAGACCAGGTTCCATCTAGTTCTGCTTCAGCCAAAACAACAATAACAACAACTGGTATTCATAAAACATAATAAAACGTCCAAAGGCGCTTCACAGGTGCGTTATCAACCTAAATTGGACTCCGGACTTCATAAGGAGATATTATGGCAGAAGTAGGTTTAAACGAGCGTCTTAAAGGAGGAGAAAGAGGTAGAGAGGCGGAGAGGTTTAGGGAGGGAAGTCCAGAGGTTTGGGCATGGGCAGCTGAAGGCACGGCCGTCAATGGTGGAGCGATTATAATGTAGTGCTGCAGAAGTTTTCAGATATAGGGAGGGGAGACGCCATGGAGGGATTTGAAAAAAAGGATGAGAATGTTAAAATCTAGGCGTTGCTTAACTGGGCGCCAATGACAGTCAGAGAGTACAGCGATGATGGGTGAATGGGACTTGACGCGAGTTAGCGCACAGGTAACATAGGTTGAGATGACCACAAGTTTATGGAGGGTAGAAAGGGGCAGGCCTGCCAGGGGTGCCTTCGAATAGTCACGTCTGAAGGTAACAAAGGCAAGTATGAGGGTTTCAGCAGCATATGAACTGAGGCAGGGGCGGTGAAGGTCGACGTTACCGAGGTTTAAATAGGAGTTCTTAGAAATGGCCCGAATATGTGGCTGGAAGCTCTTATCGGGGTCAAAAACGACACCAAGGTTGCGAACAGCTTGGTTCAGGCTCGTGGGGCCGTCAGGCCTACTCCTGCTCTTATTTCTTATATTATTATGTAAGGGAAAGGGAGGTGGGGGGTTGTACCAGAAGCCGAATGTAGACGAACAGAGAGTTGAGGGTGTTTGTAGGGCTGGAAGAGGTTACAGAGATAGGGAGGTGAGAAGCCACAGAGGGATTTGAAAACGCGGATGAGAATTGTAAATTGGAGGTTTTGATGGACCGGAGCCAATGTAGGTCAGCAAGCAGAGGGGTGATGGTAATTGTGATTCCATAGGATTACATAGGAAATACGGCACAGAAACAGGCCATTCGGCCCAAACAGTCCATGCCGGCGTTTATGCTCCACTCGAGCCTCCTCCCGTCTTTCCTCTTCTAAATCTATCAGGATAACCCGCTGTTCCCTTCTCGCTCATATGCTTATCTAACCGCCCCTTAAATGCATCTATTCAATGCTTCAAACATTCCCTGTTGTCGCGAGTTCCACATTCGCACGACTCTTTGGGTAAAGAAGTTTCTTCTGAATTCCATGTTGGATTTCTTGGTGACAGTCTTATATTAATGGCCACTAGTTATGGTCTTCTCCACAAGTAGAAACATTCTCTCTGTATCCACTCTATTAGAAACCCTTCATAATTTTAAAGAGCTCGATTAGGTTACCCCTCAGACTACGAACATAAGAACATAAGAAGTAGCAGCAGGATTAGGTCATTTGCCCCCTCAAGCCTGCTCCGCCATTCAATAAGATCATGGCTGATCTGATCTTGGCCTCAACTCCACTTCCCTGCCCACTCCACATAACCCTCGAGTCCCTTACCTTTCAAAAATCTGTCTATCTCCACTTTAAATATATTCAATAATCCAGCATGCATATCTCTCTGGGGAAGAGAATTCCAAAGATTCACGACCCGCTGAGAGAAGAAATTTCTCATCATTTCCGATTTAAATGGGTGCACCATTATTCTGAAATTATGCCCCCCTAGTTCTAGATTCCCCCACGTGGGGAAAATCCACTCTGCATCAGGAGAAAAGAGTCCCAGTCTGTTCATCCTTCCCTGATATGTGTACCCTCGCATTTCTGGTATCACCCTTGTAAATATTCTCTGCACCCTCTCCAGTGCCACGATATCCTTACTTTTATATGGCGACCAGTATTGTACCAAGAGTGGTCTAACCAAGTGTCGATACAGTTTTAGCATAATTTCCCTACTTTTCAATTCTATACCTCGAGAAATAAACCTTAGTGTTTGGTTTGCTTTTTTATGGCATTGCTAATCTGTGTCGCAAATTTTAGTAATTTCTTTTTTGTACTCCGAGATCCTTTTATTCCACTGCCCCACCTAGACTCGCAACCTCCAAGTAATAAGTGAGCTCGTTATTCTGCCTACCAAACTGTAATACCTCACATTTATTTGTGTTGTACTTCATTTGCTACTTAAATGCCCATTCTGCTAGTTTATTAATATCCTCCTGTTTTTGTTGCAGTCCTCCTCAGTATTGACTGTTCCCAAAACACCCGCCACACCACCCCCCCCCCACCCCCCGCCTCCGCCCCCGATGTGATGCCATCCGCAAATTTAGAAATTGTGTTTTCGATTCCAGAGTCTAAATCGTTAAAATAAATTGTGAACAACAGTGGTCCCAGCACTGATCCTTATGGAACACCACTACCCATCTTCTGCCACTGTGAATAGCTACCCTTTACGACTCCTCTCTGCTTTCTGTCTTGAAACCAGCTAGCTATCCATTCTGCTACCAGTCCCCTGACTCCGCATTCTCTGACCTTGTTCATCAGTCTATTATGGGGTACATTATCGAAGCCCTTTTGAAAATCTAAATGAATTACATCTGATGCATTACCACCAGCAAGAATTTCCCTTTTGAAATCCATGCTGACTGTTCATTACTATATTTTTGTTTTCTAGATGTTGATCTTTTTTCTCCTTTAGTCGGGATTACATTATTTTTCCCACCACCGATGTTAAGCGAACTGCTCTATAATTCCCTGGACATGTTCGATAAGTCTTCTTAAATATAGGTATTACGTTAGCAATCCGGCAGTCCTCTGGCAATACACCTTTATCTAACGAATTATTAATTATGTGTAGTAATGCCTCTGGTATCTCTTCCCTAGATTATTTTTTAAATGCGTTGATGCAGACCATCCAGACCATGGGTTTTATCCTCTTTAGTTTTGATTAGTTTATTTAATATATCCTTTCTTTTTAATTTTAAATTCACTTATCTCATTACTAACCTCATCATCCAATGTCATATCTACCTGTTCCTTCTCTGATTGAGATTATTGAATGTTTCTGGTGCAGAATAATTCCCCTGTTATCTCACTCCAAAGGTAACTTACTTGCTGAAGCGCATTTAAGATATTTTGGCCACATTTTGGCTTTTATAAATAGAGGAAGGGAAGTGTGCTTTATAAAACATTGGCTTGGGCTCAGCTGATGTATTTGTTCAATTCTGGAAGGATGTCAAGGCCTTAGAGAGGGTGCAGCAGAGATTAACTAGAATGCTACTAGGGATGAGGGATATTATTTATGTGGAAAGACTGGGGAATCTTGTTTATTCTCCTTGGAGCAGCGAAGACTAAGAGCAGATTAGATAGAGATGTGCAAAGTCATGAACGGTTTTGATGGATAAAAAATGAGAAACTGTTTCAAGTGGCAGAAGAATCGGTACCCAGAAGACACCAGAGATTTAAAGTGATTGACAAACGAACCAGAAGCGACATGAGGAAAGAAAATATAATGCAGCGAGTTGAGAGTAATTGTGATCTGGATGCGCTGACTGAAAGGGAGGTGGAAGCAGATTCAATTGTAACTTTCACAAGGGAATTGGAGAAATACTTGAAGGATTTTGTTTACAGGGCTGTGGGTAAAGAGCGGGGGAAAGGTATTAATTGGATAACTCAACAAAAGAGCCGACACATGCAGGGTGGGCCCTATGGCTTCTTCTGTGTTGCATCATTCTATGATTCTACAATAGGTTGACTTAGAATCATAGAATCTTACAGCACAGAAGGAGGCCATTCGGCCTATCGCGCCTGTGCTTGATCTTTGAAAGAGATGACCAATCAGTCCCACTATCCTGTTCATCCCAATAGCCCTGCAATTTGTTTGCCTTCAAGTATTAATCCAATTCCCTTTTGAAAGCTACAATTGAATTAGCTTCCACTGCCCTTTGAGGCAGCGCATCCCAGGTCACAACAACTCGCTGCGTAATATTTTTTACCTTCAATTTCTGTCCCCTGATTACCGACACTTCTGTCAATGTAAACAGTTTGTCATTACTTACTCTATCAAAACTGTTCATGATTTTGAAGACATCTATCAAATTTCCTCTTCGCCTTCTCTGCTCTGAGGAGAACGACTCCAGTCTCTCCACATAACTGAATTCCCTCATCCCTGGAGCCATTGTCATAAATCTCCTCTGCACCCTCTCACCGGCCTTGACATCCTTCCAAAAGTGTAGTGCCCTGAATTTAGACACAATGCACTTGATGAGGCCTAATTATTGTTTTTTTTTACAGAATTAGCATAATAGTGCTGCTTTTGTACTATATGCCTCTATTAATAAAGTCAAGAAACCATCGTGATTTTTAACGGTCTTCTCAACTTGTCCTGCCACCCTGAAAGATTTGTGCACCTAAACTCTCTGCTCCGGCACCCCCTTTAAATTTGTGCCATTTAGTTTATATTTTATTTCCTCCATCTTCTTACCAAAATGTATCGCTTCACACTTCTCTGTTCTAAATTGTATCTGCCATGTGTCTGCCATTTTCACCAGTCTGTCTATGTCCTCCTGAAGTCCTTTACGATCCTCCTCACTGTTTATTACATTTCCGAGTTTCGTCTTACCTGCAAACTGTGAAATTATGCCTCTATACGCAAGTCCACGTCATTAATAGATAACAAAATGAGCAGTGGTCCTAATACTGAGCCTATTACTTACAAATGATAGTTTTACTACTTTTCACGTGTGCTGCCCGGGTAATTTTTGGTGAATGCACAGGCACATTTTACCTTAATTCTTCCATTCCAGCATCTCGATCTTTGAGGCCCCCACAGAGGTGCTTTACACCCGAGTCTCCAAGGGTGTTGAAGTTAAGTTGAAGTCTGTTTATTGTTCTAAGTTCAATAAGAAGCGATGCAAGGTCCGGGCAACACTTGGTGGAGAGATCGCTCGAAGAAAACCTATGATGATGGAAATCAGGCAATGAAAATTTGCTTCATTTATAAAGGACCTGAAAGTAAAGTTATTGATTTATTTTGGTTGCTACATGATACCAAATATAGGCAGATAATAAAGTTGCTGTTGTTAGTGTCACAGTGGCAGCATTCTCGCCTCTGAGCAAGAAGGTCGTGGGTTTAAATCCCACGTCAGGGACTTGAGCCCATCATACAGCCTGATAGTCCCACTGCAGTACTGAGGAAGTGCTGCACTGTCCGAGACGCAGTCTTTCGGATGATATGCAAAACCAAGACCCCGGCTGCCCTCTCAGGTCGACAAATAATACCCCATGGCACGATTGGAAGAAGAGCAGCGTATTTCTACCTGTTGCTCTGGCCAATATTTGTCCCTCAAGCAACACCTAAAACAGATTATCTTGTCATAACCACATTGCTGTATCTGGGATCTGGGATCAAATTCGCGGCCGCGTTTCCTACATTACAGCAGTGACTACACTACAAAAGTAATTAATTAGCTGTAAAGAGCTTTTGGACGTCATGAGGTCGTGCAAGGCGCGATTTAAATGCAAGATGGGTGAAACCGGACTTGGGCAGGGACGCAGAACGGGAGGTATCGCATTTTCCGACCGTTATAGGGCACGCCTGATATTCCTTTCTCTTGAAGTAAATGGGACTGAATATCGGGCTGGGTGTATCTGGGCGACCAATGCAATATCGCCTGTTCAGCGACCCCGCCGATACCCTATTTCACCCCAAGTCCTTTCCTGCTTTATCAATACAATTATAGCTTCCAGTCAGCGATGGCGCTGCAGCAACTGGAAGTTTAAACTTCTCTCCCTGGTCCTTGAACCTTTTATCACTGTGCAATGTTTACCTGTCATATAATTATCAATCATCATTATAATCCTTGGAACTTTGATGCAGCCAGCTGGAAACCACTCCTTTTCCAGTGAAATGCAAGGTCAACTTCCTCAACCTTTCTCACGGCTTTTAATTGGTCAGGATACTTTTGCAGAGTTTAATGCTCTCTCAAATTAAGCATTTTCTTCATGCAATTAATGGGACTGTATATCCCGACATGACCAAACTGCAAGCAATACTCCAGATGGGGTGTGACCAGCGGCATTTACAGAATTGAACATCTGGGTGGCCCCTCTTTTACAAACACTAATATAGACACAGGAACTTTATTTGGCTGTACACAGCATAATTGCAAAGTCTGCAGATGACATACAACTTTGAAATGGAGTAAACAGTGAGGGGGATAGTAACCGACTTCAGGAGGACAGAGACAGACTGGTGAAATAGGCAGACACATTGCAGATGAAATTTAAAACAGAGACGTGTGCAGTGGTGCATTTTGGTAGACAGCATGAGGAGAAGCAGTCTGAACTAAAAGGTACACTTTTAAAGGGAGTGCAGGAAAAGAGAGACCTGAGGGTTCTCATGTGGAAATATTTGAAGCTGGCAGGACAAGATGAGAAGGCTGTTAAAAAAGCATATGGGATGCTTGGCTTCATAAATAGAGGCATTTAAAAAGCCAAATTATTGTTGCAATTCAGGGCAGCACGCTTTAGTAAGAATGTCCTTGGAGAGGGTGCTAACGAGGTTCGTTTGAATGGTTCCAGGGAAGATGAACTTCAGTTATGTGGAGAGACTGGAGAAGCTGGGGTTGTTCTCCTTGGAGCAGAGAAGGTTAAGAGGAGATTTAAAAGTGATGTTCAAAATTATGAAAGCGTTAGCTAGAGTAAATAAAGAGAAACTGTTTCCATGGCAGGAGGGTCGCTAACCAAAGGACACAGATGTTAAGGTGATTGGTAAACGAACCAGAGGCGACTTGAGGAAACATTTTTTTTACAGTGAGTTGTTATGATCTGGACTGTAGTTGAAAAGCAGGTGGAAGCAGATTTAATAGTAATTTTCAAAAGGGAATTGGATGAGTACTTGAAAATGGAAAATTTGCAGGGCTTTGGAGAAAGAGCAGGGGAGTTGGATTGAATGGATAACTCTTTCAAAGATCCGGCACGGACACGATAGGCCGAATGGACTCTTTCTGTGCTGTAACATTCTGTGAAGCTATGATTCTATGATGATTGTGGGAAACCCCCAAGTGTGAACACAAGAAAATTCTGTTTGTGGGAAAGTTTGCCTTAGTTAGACGAAAGCCCATAGTAACATCATAGCTCTGGTCTGGGGCCATCAACTGCAGACGCGAAGAACAGCTATTCCAGGAGAGAAGAGAATTATCCCCATGTTTTCAGTCCAGAGTGTAAATCATCCACCGGAAGTGGCAACATAATGCTGACAGACACTCACCTGAGACACTGGATTTTGGAGTTGCTGTTTTTCAACACTTGGCACAGAAGTCCAACACCTGCATCAGTTACTTTATTCGCGCTGAGGTCCAAGTCCAATAATCCTGAGTTCTCCTTGAGAGCAGAGGCCAATTCTTCACAGCAATCATATGTCAAATTGTTATGTTTCAAACTGAAAGAAATTGTGTTAATGGTTTAGAGAGCCAGGGTTATTGGAATGGATTCTTCCTTAATATGTCAAGAGCGCTGCTGCAGGAGGCGAATTAGCACTTTACTAATTATGTTGCTTATTATATGATGGTGCTATATTCATTTTTAGAGCTATTTTCCGTGAGATTTAGTGGGGAAATAATTCTGAATTTTACAGTGGAGCTTGAAACCAATTAGCCTTCCATGCCTGTTTTGGATTTTTGAATAAACAACCCAATTCCCCATTCCCCATTTTGTTTAAGTTTACTTTTCTTGCTGAAACAATTGTACACTTTACTTTTAAATGTTAGAATGGTTTCAGGTTCCAGCACCGTTTCTGGAATCATCACAACATCGAATCTTCCATCACAGAAAGACGCCATTCGGCCCATCGTGCCTGTGCCGGCTCTTGGAAAGAGCTGTTCAATACATCCCACTCCCCTGCGCTTGCTCCACAGCACTGCAGATTTTTATCCTGCTGCATTCATCCCATTTATTTTGCAAGTTATTATTGAATCTGCCTCCACCACCCTTTCAGGCAATGAACTTTAGATCATAAAAAGTCGTTATGTCAAAAGAAATTCCTCATCTCGGCTCTGGTTCTTTTGGTAGGCTTACCCTTAAAATTCCATCTGCAAATGTAAAATGTTGTAAATTCTCCCCTTATTCTTTTAATGATAATCCGCTTGTGTAATTCTTCCTATTTAACTTACCAAAGCCTCTCATGGTTCTGATCACCTCTATGAGAGCTCCTTTAACCTTCGCTGTTGTAGTAAACAGAGTCCTGATTTTTCTAGTTTCTTCTCAGGAAGTCTCTACTGCACCATCTGCATGGCCTTGACATCCTTCCTGAGGCAGGGCACCAAAGACTGGAACAAACACAGGTGCTTTCTTACAGCCCTATCAACCCGTTCTGTTTCCTTTAAAGTTCTAAGAATCAATCCCTCCACTGATGCATATCCTACTTCCATTCAGATGAGAATTACGACTGATATTTTTACCAAAAAGTATCATTTATTGAGAAAATGTAGTCAACATAAGAAATAGGTGCAGGACTAGGCCATACGGCCCCTCGAGCCTGCTGCGCCATTCAGTAAGATCATGGCTTATCTTTGACGTCAACAATACTTTCCTGCCCGATCCCCATGTCCCTTGTTTCCCTTAGAGTCCACAAATCTATCGAACTCAGCCTTGAATATAATCAACGACTGAGCATCCACAGCCCTCTGGGGTAGAGAATTGCAAAGATTCACAATTATTTGAGTGAAGAAATTTCTCCTAATCTCTGTCCTAAATGGACGAGCCCCTATCCTGGGTCTATGCCCCCTAGTTCTAGATCGCCAGCCATTGATAGCAGCCACTCAGCATCTACCCTGTCAAGCCCTCTAAGTATCTTGAAGTTTCAATGAGATCATCTCTCATTCTTCTAAACTCCAGAGAGTATAGACTCAATCCACTTAATCTCTCCTCATAGGACAACACTCTCCTCCCAGGAACCAATCGAGTGCACCTTTGTTGAACCGCCGCTAAGGCAAGTCTCTCCTTCCTTAGGTCTGGAGAACAAATCTGTCTACATTGCTTCCGGTCTCAGCAAAGCCCCGTATAATTGCAGGAAGATTTCCTCACTCTTAGCCTCCAACTCGCTTTCAATACAGGCCAACATACCATTTGCCTTCCTCATTTATTGCTGTACCTGCATGGTAACTTTCTGTGATTCGTGTACAAGAACACCGAAACTCCTCCGCATACCAATATTTAATATTCACTCATCAAATTAAAAATATTCTGCTTTTCCATTCTTCCTAACAAAGTGGATCATCTCACATTTCGCAAAGTATACTCCATCTGACACATTCTTGCCCACTCACTTAACCTGTATATATCCCTTTGCAGCCTTTTTATGTGCTCCTCGCAATTTACTTCCCATCTAGTTTTCTATCCTCAGCTAAACTTGTATACATTAAACTCGGTCCCCTCAACTAAGTCGTTGATATAGTTTGTAAATAGCTGAGGGCGAAGCATTGATCCTTGCCCACACCAAAAGGTACAGCCTGCCATCTAGAAAATGACCCCTTTATTCCTATTCGTTAAATTCTGTCCGTTAACCAGTCGATGTGATATATTGGGATTTTCAGAAGCTATTCTATTAGGTGCCACAGTAGAGTTAGTTGAACAAGATTAGGGCTCATGGGATTTGGGTAATTTATTAGCATGGATTGAGGATTGGTTAACCGTTAACCAATCCTCAATCCATAATAATGTATTACCCCAACAACCTCTACTGTGGCATCTTATCGAATGCCATTTTAAAATCCTAATATATTAAATCGACTGGTTCATCCTTTCCAAATTATAGGGCTTTAAACTAAAAACCGTGGGGAGGGTTCAAGTGAGGAGAAATTTATAAATCTAAAGAAAGATATCAAAGCCATAGAGGAGTGTAGCGATTTGGATAAAGATAAGTAGAGTATGAAAAGAAGTGACAGAGAGTTTAACGGTAATAGTGCATCAGTGAAGAAGGTCAAATCAGGGAAAAATTCCCATTTACATCTCTTCTAGACCCATCTTTTAAACATAGAAACATGGAAAATAGGAGCAGGAGTAGGCCATTCAGCACCTCGAGCCTGTTCCGCCATTCAATTAGATCATGGCTGATCATCCAAATTCAGTACCCTGTCCCTGCTTTCTCCCCATATCCCTTGATTCCTTTACCCTTAAGAAATATATCTAACTCCTTCTTGAATATATTTAATGAATTGGCCTCAACTGCCTTCTGTGGTAGAGAATTCCAGAGTTTCACCACTTTCAGAGTGAAGACATTCCTCCTCATCACAGTCCTAAATGGCTATCCCTTATCCTTAGACTGTGACCTAAGGATCTGTACTCCCCCGCCATCGGGAACAACCTTCCTGCATCTAGTCTGTCTAGTCTTGTTAGAATGTTATAAGTTTCAATGAGATCCCCTCTCATTCTTCTAAACTTTAGCAAATACAAGCCCAATGGATCCAATCTCTCTTCCTCCGTCATTCCTGCCATCCCAGGTATCAGTCTGGTGAATCTTCGCTGCACTCCATTCATGGCCAGAACATCCTCCCTCAGATAAGGCGAACAAAACTGCACACAATACTCAAGGTGTGGTCTCACCAAGGCCCTGTACAACTGCAGCAATACCTCCTTGCTCCTGTACTCGAATCCTTTCGCTATGAATGCCAACATACCATTTGCCTTCTTAACCGCCTGCTGCACCTGCATGCTTACCTTCAGCGACTGGTGCACAAGGAAACCCAGATCTCGTTGCTCTTCCCCTTTTCCCAATCTATTGCCATTCAGATAATAATCTGCCTTCCTGATTTTGCCACCAAAGTGGATAACCTGGCATTTATCCACATTATACTGCACTCTGCCATGCATCTGCCCAATCACCCAACCTGTCCAAATCATACTGGAGTTGTTTTGTTTTTTTTGCTTCTTTACTTGTCCCATTACGATCTCCTTCCGCCTCGCACCATCATGCCTTTTGTCTTTTAATCACTCCTGCCTTCCACCCTATCTCAGACCTTCCCCTTTGTGCTTTCCTCCACTCCCCTTTCCCTGACCCAGCACTTGCTTAAGACCTTTTACACCTCTAACCATTCCCAGTTCCGAGGAAAGGTCATCGAGCAGAAACGTTAAATCTGTTTTCTCTCCACAGATGCTGCCTGACCCGCTGAGTATTTCCAGCATTTTCTGCTTTTATTTCAACATTCCTGTTGCATTATTTCATCTTCCAGATATTGATCCTGGATTAGTTCCCACACTCTAACCAAGTCCTATCCATATTCCACACAGACCGTGCAACAACCAACCCACCTCAGTTTTTGCAGTTTGCAGTCTCGGTTTTTCAGTACATGACTTAGAATTTTAACTCCAGCATTACCGAACTTATTGTTGGTCAGGTTCAGGCAGGACAGCGCTTGGCTTTGAGTGAGAAGGGAAACCAGGGCATGGCAACTGCTGCTGGTGATCTGGTTGTGATTAAGACTGGAAGAGAAAGCACATTTTTTAAACACAGTGACAGGTGATGATAACAATTCGTAAAATATGATTTTTACGTAGAATTACGTAGATTTTTCTGCACAGAAACCGCCAATTGGGCCCAACAGGTCCATGTCCATGCTCCACACTAGCCTCCTGCCACCGCTCGTCATCTCACCCTGTCAACACATTCTTCTCTTCCTTTCTCCCTCGTGTGTTTATATCGTTTACCCTCAAATACATCCAAACTATTCGACTCAACTATTCCTTGTGGTAGCGAGTTCTACATGCTCACGGCTCTCTGGGTAAAGAACTTTCTCCTGAATTCCCTATTGTTTTATGGTGACTATCTTTTATTTATTGCACCTAATTTTTGTTCTTCCCATGAGTATTAGCATCTTCTCTATGCCTATTCTTTCAAACCCTTTCCTTCTCCAGTGCCTCTATATTTCAACGCAATCCCTCTAGAAATGAACTCCTGTGCTTAGATTGCCTGTACTTTGTATTGTAAAGGCGCCATGGGGAGTTACAATGAAGACAGAGTGTTGGTCACTCACTGCAGTATTTGTAGTCCGCACTGCGGCTGCTTCAACCCATTGCACAGTGCAGCGACCTCCAAGTCTTTCAAATGGTTGCGACTCAAGTGCAGTTTGACCAACCTCTGATTCGTGGCCAGTCCAGATGCCAGTTCCTCACAACAGTGAATATTGAGATCATTACTGACAAGTCTAGAAATGAAAGTGAAGTGAACAATGAGTTGGCGTTTTAAATGAAGTATAAAACGTGGCACTCCAGCTTTATTGAGGTTTATTATTAGCGGATGTCCCAACGCACACGAATTTTGCAAAGATTGACTAGTTTAGAACATAGAATATAGAACAGTGCAGTACAGCACAGTACAGGCCCTTCGGCCCTCGATGTTGTGCCGAGCATTGTCCGAAACCAAGATCAAGCTATCCCACTCCCTATCATTCTGGTGTGCTCCATGTGCTTATCCAATAACCGCTTGAAAGTTCCTAAAGTGTCCGACTCCACTATCACAGCAGGCAGTCCATTCCACACCACAACCACTGTCTGAGTAAATAATCTACCTCGGACATCCCTTCTATATCTCCCCCCATGTACCTCATAGTTATGCCCCCTTGTAACAGCTACATCCACCCGAGGAAATAGTCTCTGAACATCCACTCTATCTATCCCCCTCATCATCTTATAAACCTCTATTGAGTCGCCTCTCATCCTCCTCCGCTCTAATGAGAAATGCCCTAGCTCCCTCTATCTTTCCTCATAAGACCTCCACCCCAAACCAGGCAGCATCCTGGTAAATCTCCTTTGCACTCTTTCCAATGCTTCCACGTCCTTCCTATAGTGAGGTGACCAGAACTGCACACAATATTCCAAATGAGGTCTCAATAAGGTCCTGTACAGTTGCAGCATAATCTCACGGTTCTTAAACTCAAACCCCTTGTTAATAAACGCTAACACACTATAGGCCTTCTTTACTGCTCTATCCACTTGAGTGGCAACCTTCAGAGATCTGTGGATATGAACCCCCAGATCCCTCTGTTCCTCCACCTTCCTCAGAACCCTGCCGTTGACCCTGTAATCCTTATTCAAATTTGCCCTACCAAAATGAATCACCTCGCACTTATCAGGGTTAAATTCCATCTGCCATTTTTCGGCCCAGCTCTGCATCCTATCCATGTCTCTTTGCAGCCTACAACAGCTCACCACCTCATCCACTACTCCACCAATCTTGGTGTCATCAGCAAATTTACAGAATCACCATTCAGTCCCTTCCTCCAAGTCATTGATAAAAATCAGAAACAGCAGAGGACCCAGCACCGACCCCTGTGGCACACCGCTGGTAACTGGTCACCAGTCCGAAAATTTTCCAACCACCACCACCCTCTGCCTTCTATGAGATAGCCAGTTACTTATTCAATCGGCCAAATTTCCCTCTATCCCACAACACCTTACTTTCTTGATGAGCCGACCATGGGGAACCTTATCAAACGCCTTACTAAAATCCATGTATACGACATCAACTGCTCTACCTTCATCTACACATTTAGTTACCTACTCAAAGAATTCAATCAAATTTGTTAGGCAAGACCTACCCTTCACGAATCCGTGTTGACTATCCCGGATTAAGTTGCATCTTTCCAAATGATCATAAATCCTATCTCTCAGGACCTTTTCCATTATCTTACCAACCACCGAAGTAAGACTAACCGGCTTATAATTACCAGGGTCATTCCTATTTCCTTTCTTGAAGAGAGGAACAACATTCGCCTCTCTCCAGTCCCCTGGCACCATCCCCGTGGACAGTGAGGACCCAAAGATCAAAGCCAAAGGCTCTGCAATCTCCTCCCTTGCCTCCCAAAGAATCCTAGGATATATCCCATCTGGCCCAGGGGACTTAGCGACCCTCAGGTTCTTCAAAATTGCTAAAACATCTTCCCTCAGAACATCTACCTCCTCCAACTTATCCACCTTTATCACACTCTCATCCTCAAGAACATGGCCCCTCTCCTCGGTGAACACTGACGAAAAGTATTCATTCATCACCTCTCCTATCTCTTCTGACTCCATGCACAAGTTCCCACTACTGTCCTTGACCGGCCCTACCCTCACTCTGGTCATTCTTTTATTTCTCAAATAAGAGTAAAAAGCCTTGGGGTTTTCCTTGATCCGACCCGTCAAGGACATCTCATGCCCCCTCCTAGCTCTGCAAAGCTTTTTTTTTAGCTCATTCCTTGCTACCTTGTACCCCTCAATCGACCCAACTGAACCTTGTTTTCTCATCCTTAAATACTCTTCCTTTTTCCTCTTGACTAGACATTCAACCTCTTTTGTGAACCATGGTTCTCTCACTCGGCCATTTCCTCCCTGCCTGACAGGGACATACCTATCAAGGACACGCAGTAATTGCTCCATGAAAAAGCTCCACTTTTCGTTTGTGCCTTTCCCTGATAGTTTCTGTTCCCATCTTATGCTCCCTAATTCTTGCCTAATCGCATCATAATTACCCTCCCCCAATTATAAACCCTGCCCTGCCGTATGGCCCTATCCCTCTCCATTGCAATAGTGAAAGTCACCGAATTGTGGTCACTATCTCCAAAGTGCTCTCCCACATACAAATCAAACACTTGGCCCGGTTCATTACCCAGTACCAAATCCAAAGTGACCCCACCTCTTGTCGGCCTATCCACATATTGTGTCAGGAAACCCTCCTGCACACACTGTGCAAAAACTATCCCATCCGAACTGTTTGACGTATAAATGTTCCAATCAATATTTGGAAAGTTGAAGTCACCCATGACAACTACTCTGTGACCTCCACACCTATTCATAATCTGCTTTGCAATTACTTCCTCCACATCTCTATTACTATTTGGGGGCCTGTAGAAAACTCCTAACAACGTGACCGCTCCTTTCCTATTTCTAACTTCAGCCCATATTACCTCAGACGGCAGATCCCCCTCGAACTGCCTTTCTGCCGCTGTTAAGCTATCCTTCATTAACAATGCTACTCCTCCACCTTTCTTAACACCTTCCCTACTCTTACTGAAACATCGATACCTGGGTCTCATTCACCTGTATGATTTTATTATAACCCGGTCCTGCCTGAAGTGAGGCCTCTACCGCTGCCTTTAAATGTGGGAAGTATTACAATAAGCCAAGTCATGAACATTTAGTGTTTTCCAACTCTCAGTCATCAAACCTTCTCAATATCACATCTAGAAGCTCCGGATTAAAATGTCTGGGCAAACTGTCATTTTAATCAATAAAGTAGGTTAGAAAATCAGTGACATAATTTTCATATATCAGTTTTAAAACTAATGGAAATTTTGGGCAAACACTGATAAGAATAATATGAATGTTACATTTATGCCCCATCTTTGACTAAGGAAGAAATCACAAACTGCTTCTCAGAGGAATAAAAATGGGCTTTGGAATTTGATAGCGGAGTAATGAGATGTGACTGAAAGCATCATCGAAAGGTTAGTGTGAGAAGGTCTTTGAAGGTGGAAATAGTGGGACGGAAGTGGACAGGATAGGGTCAATGTCCCGGAAAGTAGGGCCAAGGCAGCCGAGGGTCAATTAGACATAGAACAGGAGATACATTGAGGTAAAATATTTAGACTATTCCAGCCGCTGGGAAGATGCAATAAAGGTCGAGGAAAGCTAAAGGCAGGATGGGGTGAGGCCAAGGAGAAATTTTCAAGTGACCATTAGGATACTGGAATCATAGAATCATAGAAACTTACAGCAGTGAAGGAGGCTATTCGGCCCGTGGAGCCTGTGCTGGCTCTTTGAAAGAGCTCGTGCTCAGTCCCACATTCCCGCTCTTTGTCCGTAGCCCTAAGTTCCTCATCCTCAGAACCCGTTCAACTCCCTTTTAAAATTATTGATGGAATCAGCTTACACCAGCTTTCAAGGTAAAGCGATCCACATCCGCACAACTCGGAGTGAAAAGAAATTCTCCTCATCTCCCCTCAAGATATTTTGCCAATGACTTTGAATCTATGACCTTTGGTTATTGACCAACACGCCAGAGGGAATAGTTTTTCTCTATCTACCCTATAAAACCTCTCATCATCTCGAAAACCTCTATTAGGTCACCTCTTACTCTTCTCTGTTCCAAGGACAGAAGTACTAACATTTCCAAACTCTCCTCATCACTGAAGTCCCTCATCCTTGGTAACATCCTGATAAACCTCCTCTGTACCCTTTCCAAGGCCATTACATCATTCCCGAAGTGCGGTTCACATAACTGTGCACAATACTGCAGCTGAGGCCGAATCAGTGCTTTATACAGTTTCTGCAGGATTTCTTTGCTTTTATATTCTATTCCTCGATGTATAAATCCAAGTACCAATGTGATTGTTTAACCACCTTATCAACTTGCCGTGCTATCATGAAGGATTTGTGCGTATGAACACCAAGGTCTTTCTGCTCATCTACTCTTTATAAAGTAGTGCCATTTATCGGATAATTTCTTTCCATTTTAGTCCTCCCAAAGTGCATCACTTCACCTTTCTCTGCATTGAACTCCATCTGCCATGCTTCTGCCCATTTCACCCTCCTGTCTATGTCATCCTGAAGCCTATAACTATCCACATCGCTATCTACTACTTTGAAAGGTTTTGTATCATCTGCAAACATTATAATGCTGCTCTCTGCACCCGATTCTAGGCAGTTTATAAAAATTGACAAGTGCAATGGAGCCAAATCTGACCCCTGTGGAACACCACTGTCAACTACCTCCCAGTCTGAAACATGTCCATCCAGCAGCACAGTCTGTTTCTGTCACTGTGCCAGGTTTGTATCCATCCATATTGAAATCAATGCATTGAGGGACAGATCATCAGTGCAGGCCGGGGAGCACTGGAATAAAGAACAGGAAGAGAATTGAGGCACGGGAATAGGGTGGGATATGTGTCGGTGCAGGCTCGATGGGCCGAAATGGCCTCTATCTGCACTGTGGGGATTCTGTAATTCTGTGATTCTGTGGGAAGATGTAGATGGCAGTGGTTTGTATAAATTCGCTTTACTGGGGTCTGGAGCTTGGAAGACCGGCCGGGAGAATAATCGATGTGTTAAGTCTGGAGTTGACAAACGTGCGACTAAGAGTATTGGGCTTTGGTGGCGATGAGCAGGGTCAGAGGTGGGCAGTGTGAAGGGGGAAGGAGCAGCTGTGTTGGTCGGCAGGAATTGGGGTTTAAAACTCAACTCTGGGTCGAGCCGGACTACAACGATGTGCACTGTCTGGAAAAGCAACGATGGATGAACACCTGCCAGTGGGAACATTATAGAGGTTTTGGTAATGTGGTTCCAAAATGATCGCTTTAAAGCTTTCAGTGTTCAAAACTGGATCAACGTCTGACACATCAGAATGTGATGTAGAACAGGCGTGCTGACGGCACAGGGATATGCATAGAGTCCAGGGAAGTGGCGGAGCAATGGAGCAGGAGGTGTCCTCAAGAAACATTCAGAAACGGATCCCATACTTATATCACGCAGGGGTAAATATACAAATGAGGGAAATGAGTACGCTCTGGCATTTAAATGACAGGATTTCCCACTAACCTCACACACTCCAGTGGGCCAGTCCTGGAAGCCACGTGCGGGTTCGATCCGGGCAAAGTGTCTGAGACTGCAGCACAAGAGTTTGGGGACCCATCAAATTCTTGACGGGAGAACACCATAAGCTCTGCTCACTTCGTGATAGAGGAGAGGAGGTGGGTCGTCATTGAAAAAAGGTGTCTGAGATGGTGTGCACCCTTGTACTGAGGTAGCGTTACACTGTCGGAGGGGCAGTACTAAGGGAGCATTGCACTGTAGGAGGGGCAGTAGTGAGGGAGCGCTGCACTGACGGAGCGGCAGTGCTGAGGGAGTGCTGCACTGTCGGTGGGGCAGTACTGAGGGACCGCTGCACTGTCGGAGGGGAAGTACTGAGGGAGCGCTGCCCTGTCGGAGGGGCAGTACTGAGGGAGTGCTGGCCTCTCAGAGGGGCAGTACTGAGAGAGCGCTGCACTGTCGAAGGGGCAGTACTGAGGGAGTGCTGCACTGTCGGAGGGGCAGTATTGACAGAGCGCTGCACTGTCGGAGGGGCAGAACTGCGGGAGTGCTGCACTGTCGGAGGGGCAGTACTGAGGGAGTGCTGCAGTGTCGGAGGGGCCTTTACTGAGGGAGTGCTGCATTATTGGAAGGGCAGTACTGAGGGAGCACTGCACTGTATGAGGGGCAGAAATGAGGAAGCGCTGCACTGCCGGAGGATTGTTACTGAGGGAGTGCTGCACTGACGGAAGGGCAATACTAAGGGAGTGCTTCACTATTGGAGGTGCAGTACTGAGGAAGCACTGCAATATTGGATGGGCAGTACTGAGGGAGCGCTGCACTGTCGTAGGGGCAGTACTGAGAGAACACTGCTCTGTCATAGGGGCATTACTGAGGGAGGTCGTCACTGTTGGAGGGTTAGTACTGAGGGAGCGCTGCACTGTCGGAGGCGCAGTACTGAGGGAGCGCTGCACTGTCGGAGGGGCCTTTACTGAGGGAGTGCTGCATTATTGGAGGGGCAGTACTGAGGGAGCGCTGCACTGTCTGAAAGGTAGTACTGAGGGAGCGCTGCACTGTCTGATGGGTAGTACTGAGGGACTGCTGCACTGACGGAGGTGCAATACTAAGGGAGTGCCGCTCTATTGGAGGGGCAGTACTGAGGGAACGCTGCACTATTGGTGGGGCAATACTAAGGGATCGCTGCACTGTCGTAAGCGCAGTACTGAGAGAGCGTTGCTATGTCGCCAGGGCATCAATGAGGGAGCACTGTATGTCAGAGAGGAAGTACTGAGGGAGCACTGCACTGTCGGAGGTGCAGTACTGAGGGAGCGCTGCATTGTCGGAGGGGCAGTAATGAGGGAGCGCTGCCCTGTCGGAGGGGCTGTACTGAGTGAGTCCTCCAGTGTTGCATGTGTCGTCTTTAGGATGGGACGTTATCCGAGGCCCCACCTGCTCTCCCAAGTGGATGTATAAGACTTCATGACACACTTCCGAAGAAGAGATGAGGAATTCTCTTCAGTGTCCTGGCCAATATTTATCCCTCAAGCAGCACCCCTAAAAACTGATTTTATGGCCATTATCACATTGCTATATTTGGAGCTTGCTATGTGCAAATTGGCGGCCGCGTATCCTACATTACACTGTTGGCTACACTTCAAAAAGTACTTCATTGGGTGCAAAGCGCTTTGGGAAGTCCTGCGGTTGTGAGAGTCAATGCTTTCTTTCATTTTCAGTGTCATTCTCGAATATTAAGAATTTTGGAGGGAGGAATTTCATTGTTTGATCTGGTCAAGATGTAAATGCAAAAATAAATGAATGGCTAGGCCACGTGTTGGGTGGACTCCAGTCTACCGCGCTCAGACTTGCGAGTGTGAAGTTTGGAACAGCGGATGGGAGGTGGTGAGAAACCTGAGTTGGAACAAGGACATCGGAAATGGAACTGAGGGAATTTTTGAAATGTCTATAGGTGGCTGTAATGTTCTAATGGGAAGTCGGTCTGTAAAAGGGGGAGAAGAGTGTGAAGCTTCAGTGGTGATGGAGCACTTTCCCCCATCTGCAGCGGCTCAGGGTATTGGGAATGGATTGAACAGAGAAATCTGGAAATGATTAAGTCAACATTGTGAGTGGTTAAGATTTCAAAGTTGGTGAGAACACGCTGCAGTCGGTGGATGTGGGCTATCTGCGCAGACTTCAAGTGTGAAGTTTAGGGAGGCTAGAGGAGTGATGAGTCGGGTGTGATAAGGTAGCATTGGATCAGAAATTATCTCCCTTCAATGGCCCAACGCCTACACTGATTATAGTACTGCATGGTTTTGTAACTCTTACTTTAATCTTTGCAGTCTGCACTCTGGGTCCTTCAGGGCAGCAGCCAATGAGGTCATTGCAGAATGGTCTGGGAAAGTGTAGCTCAAATCCAATTTCATTATCGTCCGGTTGTCCCTGAGAATCGAAGCCAGATCGTCCCAGGATCTCTGAGTGAAGTAGGTGCCAGAGAGGCTGTAGAGAAATGAGGCAAATAGTCAAACAGGGAATCAACTGAAACCAGTTCTATCGCCCGAGCTACTGGTGAATATGGGTACTTATAAAATGGTCATGCTTTACAGTCCGGCTCTACAAGAAGGGGCTACGAGGAGCTCAATGGCTTCCCCAGTCTGAGTGCAGGTAACATGTCCCCAGGACTCTGAAGTAACTAAGGACGCGTCACCTTCACATGCACAGGGTGATCCGTCTGCTGCTCGTTTTGGAGCAATTCCGGATTGTGACATTTACAATTGTTGGTCATCGTGGAGAGTTAAAGGATTAACAGTCGAACCACTTCGTATCACGGACCAATAAATTTCCCAATATAAACCGGATGGGTTTGAAGTGTCGCGGAGGAAGGCATCGCGTGTCTTCTGATATGTAAAGTGCTTGTGTAAGGAAATAACTGAGTGTAATGATGTCAGCCATCAGTGATTAAAGTATAACTTTAGGGGCTAGCGTAATAAACATAGGGATCCGTTAGCTATAGTATAGAAAGATAATGGTTAATAAACCATATTCAGCAAAAAGGTAAACAACAGTAAGGTTATTGACTAACATTCACTACAAGCCCACCGACTCCCACAGCTACCTGGACTACACTTCCTCCCACCCCGCCTCCTGTAAGGACTCTATTCCATTCTCCCAGTTTCTCCGTCTCCGCCGCATCTGCTCTGATGATGCCACCTTCCATACCAGTGCTTCCGACATGTCTTCCTTTTTCCTCAACCGAGGATTCCCCTCTACCGTGGTCGACACAGCCCTCGACCGTGTCCGTTCTATCTCCCGCACATCTGCCCTCACCCCTGCCCCTCCCTCCCGGAACCACGATAGGGTTCCCCTTGTCCTCACCTTTCACCCCACCAGCCTCCACATTCAACGGATCATCCTCCGCCATTTCCGCCACCTCCAGCGTGATCCCACCACCAAACACATCTTCCCCTCACCTCCCCTTTCAGCATTCCGCAGGGACCGCTCCCTCCGCGACACCCTAGTCCACTCCTCTACCACCCCCAGCACCCCTTCCCCTTCGCCCGGCACCTTCCCGTGCACGCGCAGGAGATGCAACACATGCCCTTATACCTCCCCTCTTCCCACTGTCCAGGGCCCCAAACACCCCTTCCAGGTGAAACAGCGATTTACTTGTACTTCCTGCAATTTAGTATACTGTATTCGCTGCTCACGATGTGGACTCCTCTACATTGGGGAGACCAAACGCAGATTGGGTGACCGCTTTGCGGAACACCTCCGTTCAGTCCGTAAGGGGGACCCCGAGCTCCCGGTGGCCTGTCACTTTAATTCACCGCTTCACTCCCACTCTGACCTCACCGTCCTCGGCCTAATACACTGTTCCACGGAAGCTCAGCGTAAGCTCGAGGAACAGCACCTCATCTTTCGTTTAGGCACGCTACAGCCCTCTGGACTCAATATCGAGTTCAACAATTTTAGATCATAACCTCAGCTCCAATCACATTTATATTTTATTTTATCCACCCTTTTATTTGTCCCCCCCACCTTTTTTTTCCTCCTAGAAGCTGGCAGCTGTCCTTCATTCTGCCAGTAGATTTCACACTTCATTCAGCCTTAATCTGTCACATTAACACCACCTCTAGCCTTGCATATCTCTTAATGTCTCTTAATGTCTCTTCATCTCCTCCTTTGTTCCTTTATCCCCTCCCCCTTTTCCCAGCTTTACCCTGGCCTTAAATCTATTTGATTTCCAGCTCTTCCCAGTTCTGATGAAAGGTCATCGACCTGAAACGTCAACTCTCTTTCTCTCTCCACGGATGTTGCCTGGCCTGCTGAGTTTTTCCAGCGTTTTCTGTTGTTATTTCGGATTTCCAGCATCTGCAGTATTTTGCTATCGTATTAGTGTTTGGTTCACTGCCACCTCTCTTCTTGGAATGCCTACCTTGAAGAAGTTCTGCTCTTCTCTTCGACGGGATTTCCGTTTGGCTCTTCAACCTTGTTCATCTTCATTGATTTCAGTTTCCCTTCTCGTGTTTGATCAGGTATCTGCCAAGACTCGGTTTCACAGCCACATTACTTTCCTCAGCAACTGTCTCCGGTTCCGACTTATCCCACGTGGATTCCAACTAAACTTCCACCCTTCGTGTTTCGGATCCACCCAGGATTACAAATATCTCCAAGATATTCATCGTTCCTCGAACTACTGCTCTCGCCGCATCTTGAGATCCACGCTCAATGCCATGCGGCGCCACATGAACACTCTCGACATCTCTCTTCAGCAGCACCGACGCACTCTATCTCAAAGCTGTCCGGGTCCACAGTTCCATTTCATCCTTAGACTCATCCGACGCTTCAACAAAAAACTTTTCTTCTTCCTTTCCGATGTCAAGGATCGCAAGCTTCAACAACTCTTGGACACTAAAGCCCCTCCGGAACCTTCTTCCCCTTCACTTTCCTCTGACCCCCCTTCTCCCAATCTCACCCCCTGCCGCGTTTTCACTATCCCCTCTGACCTTCCCCTCTCTGACTCCGAACGATCAGTCCTCAGCAAAGGCCTGAGCTTCATCCCCTTACGCCCCCATCTCAATGAATTTCGAGCTCGGCACGATGCTGAGCTCTTTTTCCGCCGCCTCCGTCTCCGTGCCCACTTCTCTGGCCAGGAGTCTTCCCCCCGCACGGCTGACCCTTTCTCCCGCTTTCAGAATTCTCGTTCCACCTGGACCCCTCCCTCTGGCCTCTTACCCTCTCTTGATCTTTTCATTGCTAACTGCCGCCGTGACATCGGCCAGCTCAATTTCTCTGCTCCCCTCACTCACTCCAACCTACCTCCCTCTGAACTTGCAGCACTCCATTCTCTCCGATCCAACCCTGACATTGTCATTAAACCTGCTGACAAGGGTGGCGCTGTTGTTGTTTGGCGAACCGACCTCTACCTAGCGGAAGTTGAACGCCAACTCTCTGACACCTCCTCCTACCTCCACCTGGACCATGACCCCACTACCGAACATCAAGCCACCGTGTCCAAGACTGTCACTGACCTCATCTCCTCTGGAGATCTTCCCCCCACGGCCGCCAACCTCATAGTTCCCCAACCCCGCACAGCCCGCTTCTACCTCCTTCCCAAGATCCACAAACAGGACTGCCCCGGTAGACCCATCGTTTCAGCCTGTTCTTGCCCCACGGAACTTATCTCTTCCTATCTCGACTCTATTTTTTCTCCCCTTGTCCAGTCTCTTCCCACCTACATCCGCGACTCTTCCGATGCCCTCCGCCATTTTAACAGTTTCCAGTTTCCCGGCCCCAACCGTCTCCTCTTCACTATGGACGTACAATCCCTCTACACCTCCATTCCCCACCAGGATGGCCTGAGGGCGCTCCGCTTCTTCCTTGAACAGAGGCCCAACCAGTCCCCATCCACCACCACCCTCCTCCGCCTGGCTGAACTTGTTCTCACATTGAACAACTTCTCCTTTGACTCTACCCATTTCCTCCAAATTAAAGGTGTTGCTATGGGTACCCGCATGGGTCCTAGCTATGCCTGCCTTTTCGTGGGATATGTGGAACACTCTTTGTTCCAGTCCTACTCGGGTCCCCTCCCTCACCTCTTTTTCCGGTACATTGATGAATGTATCGGTGCCGTCTCCTGCTCTCGCCCTGAACTAGAACATTTCATTCACTATGCTTCCAATTTCCACCCTTCCCTCACCTTCACATGGTCCATCTCCGACTCTTCTCTTCCCTTCCTCGACTTCTCCATCTCCATCTCTGGGGATAGGTTATTGACTAACATTCACTACAAGCCCACCGACTCCCACAGCTACCTGGACTACACTTCCTCCCACCCCGCCTCCTGTAAGGACTCTATTCCATTCTCCCAGTTTCTCCGTCTCCGCCGCATCTGCTCTGATGATGCCACCTTCCATACCAGTGCTTCCGACATGTCTTCCTTTTTCCTCAACCGAGGATTCCCCTCTACCGTGGTCGACACGGCCCTCGACCGTGTCCGTTCTATCTCCCGCACATCTGCCCTCACCCCTGCCCCTCCCTCCCGGAACCACGATAGGGTTCCCCTTGTCCTCACCTTTCACCCCACCAGCCTCCACATTCAACGGATCATCCTCCGCCATTTCCGCCACCTCCAGCGTGATCCCACCACCAAACCCATCTTCCCCTCACCTCCCCTTTCAGCATTCCGCAGGGACCGCTCCCTCCGCGACACCCTAGTCCACTCCTCTACCACCCCCAGCACCCCTTCCCCTTCGCCCGGCACCTTCCCGTGCACGCGCAGGAGATGCAACACATGCCCTTATACCTCCCCTCTTCCCACTGTCCAGGGCCCCAAACACCCCTTCCAGGTGAAACAGCGATTTACTTGTACTTCCTGCAATTTAGTATACTGTATTCGCTGCTCACGATGTGGACTCCTCTACATTGGGGAGACCAAACGCAGATTGGGTGACCGCTTTGCGGAACACCTCCGTTCAGTCCGTAAGGGGGACCCCGAGCTCCCGGTGGCCTGTCACTTTAATTCACCGCTTCACTCCCACTCTGACCTCACCGTCCTCGGCCTAATACACTGTTCCACGGAAGCTCAGCGTAAGCTCGAGGAACAGCACCTCATCTTTCGTTTAGGCACGCTACAGCCCTCTGGACTCAATATCGAGTTCAACAATTTTAGATCATAACCTCAGCTCCAATCACATTTATATTTTATTTTATCCACCCTTTTATTTGTCCCCCCCACCTTTTTTTTCCTCCTAGAAGCTGGCAGCTGTCCTTCATTCTGCCAGTAGATTTCACACTTCATTCAGCCTTAATCTGTCACATTAACACCACCTCTAGCCTTGCATATCTCTTAATGTCTCTTAATGTCTCTTCATCTCCTCCTTTGTTCCTTTATCCCCTCCCCCTTTTCCCAGCTTTACCCTGGCCTTAAATCTATTTGATTTCCAGCTCTTCCCAGTTCTGATGAAAGGTCATCGACCTGAAACGTCAACTCTCTTTCTCTCTCCACGGATGCTGCCTGGCCTGCTGAGTTTTTCCAGCGTTTTCTGTTGTTATTTCGGATTTCCAGCATCTGCAGTATTTTGCTATCGTAGTAAGGTAAAGAAGTCCTTTTTAATGAAAGTAGCTTTGGAGTAAACAATTACATACGTTTAAATGAATAGTTTATATTCAAAAGATTTGGAACAGATGTGTCATGAGGTCTTATCAGTGACATGTACCTTTGATGTGGGCAAACCAAGGTGTATAAAGGAGCATGGTATTCAGAGCACTTTACAGCCAATGAAGTTTTTTTGAAGTGTAGTCCCTGTAGTAATGTAGGAAACAAGGCAGCCGATTTGCAGGCAGAAAGCTCCCACAAACAACAATGTGATAATAACCAAATGATCTGTTTCAGTGATGTTGGTTGAGGGATAAATATTGACCAGGACACCGGCAGAACTCCTCTGCTCTTCTTCGAAATAGTGCCATTGGATATTTTCCGTCCACACAAGAGAGCAGACGGGGCCTCGGTTTAACATCTCATCCAAAAGACGGCACCTCTGCAAGTGCAGCTCTCCCTCAGTATTGCCCCTCCGACAGTTTTGCACTCCCTCAGCACTGCACTGGAGTGTCAGCCTAGTTTTCTGGAGTGGGACTCTGAACCCACAATTTTTCTGACTCAGAGGTGGGAGTGCTACCAACTGAGCCAAAGCTGACACACAACTGGAATATCGGGCAGGCTGGTTGATGTGCGAGGTACAGACAAAGTTCAGGCCGTGGTAGGAAAGAGCAGTCGGGGATTTGGTTTATATCAGAAGATTTTATCCTGCATCTGGGACTGATTATAGGATTAAAAAGAAAACAAGGCGTAAGTTATGATTTAGTGCAATAGAGTCAAACTGGTGTTATCGACTCGCCAATCGGTGTTACATCTGTCTCGTTATTTATCTCCATTGAATTCAAATGGGGGAGACGTAGAACTGTCTGCAGATTCAATATCGTCCCTTTTACACTGTCGCACAACGTTAAAATCTACTCCTCTCTTCTTCCGAGTTCTTGTTTTTCACTCACACATTTTCCTGTCTTTCTGTGGATCTGGTTCCACTTCCTCACTGACCGCGTTTCGTAATTTTCCTCTGGCTGTCCACCCAACTAGTGATAGCATAAGTAAAAGTTTCTCTGATTGGATAATTAACTCCCTCTCTGATGGGATCATAAACTCCCTCTCTGTTGGGATCATTAATTTCCTCTCTGATTGGATCATTGACTCCCTCTCTGATTGGATAATTAACTCCCTCTCTGATTGGATAAATAACCAGCTCTCTGATTGGATAATTAACTCCCTCTCTGATTGGATAATTAGCTCCCTCTCTGATGGGATCATTAACTCCCTCTCTGATGGGATCATTAACTCCATCTCTGATTGAATAATTAACTCCCTCTCTGATTGGATAATTAACTACCTCTCTGATTGGATAATTAACTCCCTCTCTGATTGGATAATTAACTCCCTCTCTGATGGGATCATGAACTTCCTTTCCGATGGGATCATTAACTCCCTCTCTGATGGGATCAATAACTTACTCTCTGATTGTATAATTAACTCCCTCTCTGACTGGAACATTAACTCACTCTCTGATTGGACATCTGCTTATTTTTTAGTTTCCTGCTCCACATCGTCCACTCCTGCCCCACACTTTTAACCTGTCTATTCACTCCACAGATGTTCACTGACCTGCATGAATTAATATATTTGCTGATTTCACCTACCTTAATTTCTGCAATTTGCAGTAAGGATCCTTCAAAGCGATAGACAGCTGTTTCATCGCCGAATCGCTCAGCTCAGTATTTTCCAGCCTGAAAAATTTAGAATAATTCTGAATAAAAAGATTTATATCTATTCCCAGCTACTTCCTTGATATTGGCTTAAACCCAACTGAAAGGAGATTGATCAAATGTCACATGATAGCACAGACAGACTGGGGAAATGTGCAGAAACATAGCAGATGAAATTCAATGCAGACAAGATCTCTAACAAATTAATGTGACGTGCACAGAACAAGTTTGCAGAGCAAGACATTCCACCAATGCTGAAGGTCCACATTGATCAGGTACCTGATAGGACGAGTTTGCGGCCGGGGCAACAGGCGCAACAACTAATTATGTGGTGATCGGGGACAGAAACAAAAGCTCCTCTGTCGAGACCACCGACTGCTTCCCTCTCCCGAGCATCTCTTCGAGGCTGAACCAGAAAATTGGCAACCTTGGTGTCATATTTGACCCTGAAATAATCTACCGAGCACATATCCGCACCATCATTAAAACCGCCTATTTCCACGTCCGTAAGATCGCCCGTCACTGGCTGTTCCTCAGCTTATCTACTGCTGGAACGCTCATCCATGCCTTTATTACTTCTAGAGTTGATTATTCCAATGAACTCCTGGCCAGCCTCACATCTTGCACCTTACCTAAACTTGAGGTCATCCAAAACTCTGCTGTCCCTGTCCTAACTCGCAGCAAATCCCGTTCATCCATCACCCCTAAACTCGCTGACATACATTGGCTCCCAGTTACGCAATGCCTCGATTTCAAAACTCTCATCCGTGTTTTAGGTCCCGCCATGGCCTCGGCCCTCCCTATCTCTGTAATCTCCTCCAGCGGTAGAAACCCCGCGATATCTCCGCTCCTCCATTTTTGGCCCCTTGACCATCACCGATTTTAATCGCTCCATCATTGGCGGCCGTGACTAAGCTCTGGATGTCTTTCCCTAAAACTCTCTGCCAATCTACCCATCTTTCATCGTTTAAGACGCTCCATAAAATTAAAAAATCTCTCCAAGATTTTGGTCTTCCCCCAAACATCCAGGGATTTTATATCTATGGTCCCTATATCCAGGGCTTTTATATCTATCGTCCGTATATCCAGGTCTCTTATATCTATGGCCCCGATATCCAGAGCACTTATATCTATGGTTCATATATCCAGAGCTTTTATATCTATGGTTCATATATCCAGAGCTCTTATATCTATGGTTCATATCTCCAGAGCTCTTATATCTAAGGCCCCTATATCCAGGCCTCTTATATCTATGGCCCCTATATCCAGAGCACTTATATACTGAGATTATATGTGCACGGCAGCTATATCCCGGGATTCATTATCTATAGCCCCTATATCCAGAGCATTTATATATATGGCCCCTATAACCAGGGCTCTTATATCTATGACCCCAGAAGCAGGGCTTTTATAACCATTGTCCCTATACACAGGGTTCTTTTATCTATGGTCCGTTTATCCAGCGTTCTTATATCTATGGCCCCTATATCCAGTGCTCTTATATCCTCAGCGCCTATATCCAGGGCTCTATTATATTTGGCCCCTATATTCAGGGCTCTCATATTCCCGGCGCCTATATCCAGGGCTCTATTATCTATGGTCTCTTTATCCCGGGTTCTAATATCTATGGTTCATATATACAGGGGTGGTTTATCTATGGCCTCTATATCCAGAGCACCTATCTCTATGGCCTCTATATCCAGTGCTCTTATATCTATAGCCCCTATATCCAGGGCACTTATATCGATGGCTCCTCATATCCAGTACTCGTATATATGGCACCTATATCCAGGTCTCATAGCACCGGCATCTATATCCAGGGCTCTCATATCTATGGTCCCTATATCCAGAGCTCTTATATCTGTGGCCTCTATATCCAGAGCACCTATCTCTATGGCCTCTATATCCGATGCTCTTATACCTATAGCCCCTATATCCAGGGCACTTATATCGATGGCTCCTCATATCCAGTACTCGTATATATGGCACCTATATCCAGGGCTCATAGCACCGGCATCTATATCCAGGGCTCTCATATCTATGGTCCCTATATCCCGCGCTCTAATATCTATGGTCCCTATATCCAGGGCTCTCATATTATTGCTCCATATATCCAGGGCAATTATATCCACGGCCCCTATATCCAGGGCTCTAATATCAATGGACCCTATATCCAGGGCTCTTAAATCCACGGCCCCTATAGCCAGGGCTCTTATATCCACGTCCCCTATATCCAGGGCTCTTATATCCACGGCCCCAAATCCAGGGCCCTAATATCTATGGTACATATATCCAGGGTTCTAATATATTTGGTCCATATATCCAGGGCACTGATAGCCACGGATCCTATATCCCGGGCACTTATATCCACGGCCCCTAATTTCAGGGCTCTAATCTCAACGGATCCTATATCCAGGGCTCTTACATCTATGGCCCGATAAACTGTGCTCTTTTATCAATGGACCCTATATCCAATGCACTTATATTTATGGTTCCTATATCCAGAGCTCTTTTATCTAAGCCCAATATATCCAGGGCTTTCATATCCACGGCACATTTATCCAGGGCTCTTATATATATGTCCCCTATATCCATGGCTCTAATATCAATGGCCCCTTTATCCACCTCTCTTATATCTATGGCTACTGTATCCAGATCTCTTATGTCTGTGGCCCCTATATCCAGGGTTCTTATCTCTATGGCCGCTATATCAAGGGCTCTAATATCTATGGCCCCTATATCCAGGGCTCTTATATCTATGGCCCCTATATCCAGTGCTGTAATACTAATGGCCCCTCTATCCAGGGCTCTTATATCTATGATCTCTATATCCACCTCTCTTGTATCTATGGCCGCTGTATCCTGAGCTCTTATATCTGTGGCCCCAATATCCTGGGATCTTATCTCTATGGCCCCTATATCCAGGGCTCTAATATCTCTTGTTCATATATCCAGGGCTCTTATATCTAAGGCCCCTATATCCAGAGCTCTTGTATCTCTGGCCTCTATATCCAGAGCACTTATATCTGTGGTTCATATATCCAGGGGTCTTATGTCTATGGCCCCTATATCCAGACCTCTTATATCTATGGCCCCTATATCCAGAGAACTTATATCTGTGGTTCATATATCCAGGGGTCTTACATCTATGGCCCCTATATCCAGAGCACTTATCTCTATGTCCTCTATATTCAGTGCCCTTATAAATATAGCCCCAATATCAAGGGCACTTATATATAAGGGCCCTATATCCAGGGCTCTTAAATACACGGCTTCTATATCCAGAGTTCTAATATCTATGGCCGTATATCCAAGGCTCTTATTTACTAGGCCGCTTTATCACTGGCTCTAATATATATGGCCCCTATATCCAGAGCATTTATATGTATGGCCCCTATATCCAGACCTCTTATATCTATAGCCCCAGAAGCAGGGCTCTTATATCTATGGCCCCTATATCCAGAGCATTTATATATATGGCCCCTATATCCAGGGCTCTTATATCTATGGCCCATGTATCCAGGGGACTTTTATCTCGTTTCCCTTTATCCAGCGTACTTATATCTATGGCCCCTACATCCAGTGATATTTTATCCACAGCGCCTATATCCAGTGCTCTTATTTACACGGTCCCTATATCCAGGACTCATTTATTCGATTCCCCTTTATCCAGAGCACTTATCTCTATGGCATCTATATCCAGAGCTCTAATATATGTGGCCCCTATATCCAGGGCCCTTATATCTATACCAATATCCAGAGATTTTATATGCACGGCACCCATATCTCGGGATTCTATATCTATGGCACCTATATCCAGGGCTCTTATATCCACAGTCCCTATATCGAGGGCTCTTTTATCTATGGCACCTATATCCAGAGCTCTTTTCAATATGGTCCCTATATCCAGGGCACTTATATCTAAGTTCCTTAGATTACCCTTCTCATAAATCTATGGTTCCTATATCCAGGGCTCTTATATCTATACCCAATATATCCAGGGTTTTTATATGCACGGCCCTATATCCAGAGCTCTAATATCTTTGTTCCTTTTATACCGGGTTCTAAAATCTATGGTTCATATATCCAGTGGTATTATATCTATAGCCCCTATATTCAGGGCACTTATATCTATGGTTCCTCATATTCAGTACTCATATATATGCCCCCTATATCGAGGGCTCATACCACCGTCAGCTATATCCAGGGCTCTCATATCTATGATCTCCATATCCAGGGATCTAATATTATTGCTCCCTATATCCAGGGTAGTTATATCCACGGGCCCTATATCCCGGGCGCTAATATCAATGATCTCCATATCCAGGGCTCTAATATTATTGCTCCCTATATCCAGGGTAGTTATATCCACGGGCCCGATATCCCGGGCGCTAATATCTATGATCTCCATATCCAGGGCTCTAATATTATTGCTCCCTATATCCAGGGCAGTTATATCCACGGCCCCTATATCCAGGGCTCTAATATCCACGGCCCCTATAACCAGGGCTCTTATATCCACGGCCCCTATATCCAGAAAATATATATATATGGCCCCTATATCCAGGGATCTTATAACTACGGCCCCTATATCCAGGGTTTTTTATATATATGGTCCCTATATCCAGAGCTCTTTTCAATATGGTCCCAATATCCAGGGCACTTCTATCTAAGTTCCTTAGATCCCGAACTCATAAATCTATGATTCCAATATCCAGTGCTCTAATATCTTTGTTCCTTTTATACCGGGTTCTAAAAGCTATTGTTCATATATCCAGTGGTGTTATATCTATAGCCCCTATATGCAGGGAACTTATATCTATTGCTCCTCATATCCAGTACTCATATATATGGCCCCCATATCCAGGGCTTACAGCACCGGCACCTATATCCAGGGCTCTCATATCTATGATCTCTATATCCATGGCTCTAATATTATTGCCCCCTATATCCAGTGCAGTTATATCCACGGCCCCTATATCCAGGGCTCTAATATCTATGGCCCTTACATCCAGCGCTCATATATCTATGATCTCTATATCCAGGGCTCTAATGTCTATGGCCCATATATCCATTGTTCTAATATCTATGCTCCCTATATCCAAGGCTCTTATATCCATGACTCATATATCCAGGGCTCTTATGTACTCGGCCGCTACATCACAGGTTCGAATATATATGGCCCCTATATCCAGCGCATTTATATATATGGCCCCTAAATCCATGGCTCTAATATCTGTGGCCCATATATCCAGAGCTCAAATATCTATGGACCCTATATCCAGGGCTCTAATACCTTTGATCCGTATATGCAGGGCTCTAATATATATGGTCCCTATATCCAGGGCACTTATATCCATGGACCTTATATCCAGGGCTCTTATATCCACCGCCACTATATCCAGAGCACTTATATCTATGGCCTGAAAGACAGTGATCTTATATCTATGGCCCCTATATCCACTGCATTTTTATTTATGATTCCTATATCCAGAGCTCTGAAATCTATGGTCGCGAAATGCCTGGCACTTATATCTATGCCCCCTATATCCAGGGCTTTTATATCCACGGCACCTATATCAAGGGCTCTTATATATATGTCCCCTATATCCATGGCTCTAATATCAGTGGCCCCTTTATCCGCCTCTCATATCTATGGCCGCTTTATCCAGAGCTCTCATATCTGTGGCCCCGGTATCCAGGGCTCTTATATCTATGATCCCTATATCCAGGGCTCTTACATCCACGGACCCTATATCCAGCGCTCTTATATCTATGGCCCCTTTATCCACCTCTCTTATATCTATGGCCGCTGTACCCAGAGCTCTAATATCTGTGGCCCCTATATCCAGAGATCATATCTCTATTGCCGCTATATCCAGAGCTCTAATATCTATGGCCCCTATAGCCAAGGCTCTTATGTCTACGGCCCCTGTATCGAGGGCTCTCCAGTCACTGCTGTAGTTTAGCCTGCTCTCAGATCTCTGTTAACCACTGACTCTATAGTTGGACTGTTCAATCAGTCTTGGAAGGATACACTTGCTCCTCGGCTTGGAATCTTCCCATTCGGTTCCAGAATCTTCTGCACAGCCAGTTCTTGAATACGTAGGGTGGTATTGTCCGTGCAAACAGTAGGAAGTTTACTGGCGCTTTATCCTGGTAATCTGCTCGGGTTCATCTCGTGAAAATGCATTAATACCCCCGCACAAAGATAGAGCTCATTAAACATTAATTTAGGCCAAACTGTTCCTTATCTTTGTTTAACTGACGCAAGTGGCGTTTATCGCTCCGGTGTGGAGCTCAGTTGGGCAAAATCGCCCTGTATTTTGCTTGGTAGTTGTTGTAATTCTGTACCTGAATCTCTGTGACCCCCGATTGTCCCGTCATAATTGCCCGGCACGTGACACCCCCCGCTCTCTGTGTTCTGAATTCCAGTAGATGTCAATCTCTCCCCCTGACAATAGTTTATCAAATTTCAGTGACCTAAACCCCAAGTCACTTTAAGCTCAGGAATTGTCTTTGGTTCGAAAGCAGGCCCGCTGTTCTGTACAGTTATGGAAATAAAACCACTTTGGCGCCTACTTTGAAAGTCACTGAATCATCTCACAGCTTAACAATTGCTAAAGATTTTCATCATCTTACCGGAGCTCCTGCACTTGACATCTGGATAAAATAAGGAGGGCTCCGAGAAATCTCACCAGATGGTCCGTTATGTCTTTTCGCACTAATCTGGTGTTAGAGAAAAAGAACATTCAATATTCGTGGCTTTTAATCACAGTAATAACCCAATTAATTAAAAAAGCTAATAATAATAAACGTTTAACTATTGAATTTCCACTCTTTGATTAAGCGCGCCTAAACCAATACCTTTTGGTTGGGTGTCCCTGTCCCATGGCATTAATAAATACTTTCATCTTTAGTTTAAGCTGGTTAATACTTCCATTAAAATAAATAAATTAGACTATTGAGTTGGAATTCAATAATCGGAGGACAGGCTTTTGAAAATAAGCCTGATTTATCTGCAGGATTGTTTGAATTAACTTTCTGTTTCTGGACAGTTATGTTTAGGTTTGAGACAGGGGGAGAGAGAGGGTCCTGCAGCTATTTCCAGGCCCGCTTTAAGCTACCGACCAGGGCAAAGCTGCTGAACGCGTGCACTGCGCCGAACAAGATGAGAAATTCTTTCCCATCATTCGGCCAGTTTTCCCCATATGGAAGAAAGGTTGCAAACCGCAGGGCACTGAGAGAACACTTGGCGCATTTGCTATTTTTCAGCAAGATTCTCTTGTAGTAAACTTGATAGTTAACCAGAAATAAACAAAGCAGAAAATCATTAGCATGCAGCAAACTGGTTGATATATTTAACCCCAAGAATAGTGTTTCTGTGACAGTGGAAATCGCACCGCCAATGCACAGCGCCCAACTTGTGCTGCCTTCCAAGGGAACTTCACCCACAGACTTCATTGGATTGTAATTCCCAGCAAAATCCACAAATCAGCATTTTACAATAACTTGGGATTTCAGGAAAAGAATCAAAGGCACTCTTTCGGTTATGCTTATAACTTGGCTAAAAAGGAGCGCAATTTTAACTGTGACTGGTGGTATAAAACAGGCGAGGTTGAATTGGCCGCCCCTTATACACCAAGCTCGATGTTCCATTGCTTTGAAGTCAATGGGGAAAATCGGGAGCGGGTTACAATGGGCGAGAATTCAATATCACCCACAGTTAAAATTATCACCAAGGACCACAGGGAATTCCCTTCAATGCTAAATCCGAGTGCTGGTATTCTGCAGGCTCTCAAGTCCCCTTTAATATATGGGTTGTGGGGTCCGTCTCCCCTTGGAGCCCGGTTGAGACAGTCTGATTGTAATTGGCTTTTGACCTCTGTATCAGTTGGAAAAGTGCTGCTCCCACCGGTTTAAAGCCAGTAATGAAACACTATGGAAGAACAAAGAGAAAAGTTCAACACTGAAACGTGCGGGAAGGTAAAGTTGAAGTAGAAGATCAGCCATGATCTTATTGAATGCCAGAGCAGGCTCGTTGGAAAGAATCGCTGACTCCAGCTCCTATTTCTTATGTTCTTACGAAATGGAAGACATATTGAATAATTACTTTGCGTCCATATTCACCGTGGAGACCAACAGCACAGACATGGCGTTAGAAGACGAAATCAAAAGAGATATAAGGACATTTAAGATAGAAAGGGGGAGATAATATAAACCAATCAAACTCAGCGAGGATAAAATCCCCGGGCCGCA
This sequence comes from Squalus acanthias, assembly GCA_030390025.1. Taxonomy (NCBI): domain Eukaryota; kingdom Metazoa; phylum Chordata; class Chondrichthyes; order Squaliformes; family Squalidae; genus Squalus; species Squalus acanthias. The sequence goes on along the minus strand of JASTWF010000114.1, from coordinate 1,032,608 downwards.
TTCTTGCATATTAAGATAAGGTAGCAAAGTGATAGAAGAGCCACTATTGCATATATATATATATATATATATATATATATATATATATATATATATATATATATATATAATTATGTAACTAAAAGGAGAAGTGGAAGAGAACTGGTGGACAGCTAGTTCTATTCCATTATTGAAAAGATGAGATGGAAGAAGTCCAGGGAGCTAGAGACCAGTTAGCTTAAGGTTGTTGATAGGAAAGATAATGGAATCTTTACACAAAGATATAATAGAAAAATATCTAGAAACTGAAAATACAATAAAGTGTAGTCAGCACGAATTTAAAGGGAAGATCATGCGTGACCAACTTTATTGAATTATTTGAAGAAGTAACACAAATAGTAGACAAGGGTAATGTAATAGATGTAATATATTTGGATTTCCAAAATGCGTCGCTAAAGTAACGTATAGTAGACTCAAGAGTAAGGACAGAGCATGTGGGCTCAGTGGACAAGTAGCAAGTTAGCTACAAAACAGAAACCAATTAATAGGGCTTAAGGGGATCTACTCAGAAAGGCAAAAGGTGGGAAGTGGTATTCCACTGGGATCGGTGCTGGGATCACTGTTGTTCACCATTTAAACAAATTATTTGGACTCCAGAATCGGAAGTATAATTTCAAAATGTGCGGACATCACCAAATTTGGGTGTGCAGTAATACTGAGGAAAACGCAAAAAAATACAAGAAGACATTAATATACTTACAGAATGGGCGTGTAATTGGAAAATGAATTACAATATGGATAAGTGTGAGGTGTTACATTTTGATAGGAAGAGAAAGGAAGACAAGTGCTGCTTGGATAATAAGAGTCTAAATGGGATAGAGGACCAAAGCGATCTAGGGCTATAGATTCGCAAATCAGCAAAAGTAGCGATGCAGGTTAATAAGTCCATAAAAAGCAAGCCAAGCACTGGGGTTATATGGAGAGGGTTAGTATTGAAAATCATAGAAGTTATGTTAAACTTGTACACGACCTTTGTTCGACCAAAGTTAGAGTAGTGGCTACAGTTCTGATCTCCAAATTATCAACAGGATATCGAGACACTGAAGATGGTTAAAAACTGATTCACAAGGATGATAATAAAACTGAGAGGAAACTTATGAGCAAAGGCGGAGCAGACTGGGGCTCCTTTCACTAGAAAAGAGAAGGCTGAGTGGTGACCTGATAGTGATCTTTACGGTTATGCAAGGTATTGATATAAAGACAAAATGCTTCCACTTGTCGGGGAGACCAGAACTTGATGTCACAAATATAAGATAGTCTCTAATAAATCCACTAGGGAATTCAGGAGAAATATCATTACTCAGAGATTGGTTAGAATGTGGAACTCGCTCCCACAACCAGTAGTTGAGCCGAATATATGCATTTAATGGAAGCTAGATAAGTACATGAGGGACAAAGGAGTAGAAGGACATGCTGATAGGGTCAGAGGAAGTGGGGTGGCTGGAGGCACTTCAGTTTGGCCGAAAAGCCTGTTTCTGCTCTGTAGCCCCTGTGTAATCCCAATTAAGCCATGAGGCGAGCAAACTCCTGGCTTTGGAAATCATAGGTCCAAAGTCACCTATTCCTCCCAAGCATGTTATTCTTACCACACGTAAAGTCTCAAATCACTCATATACCGTAAACCCAAATGTTATTAACTGAAAGAAATCCCTCTAATTTGCACTTGAATGAATCAATAATATCCGCTGCCACCGCAACACTAGGGAGCCTGTTACATAGATTGACCTCTCGCTCACTGAAATAATGTATCCACAGATTAGATTTGAATTGACCACCCCTCAAGCACAGGCCGTGTCCTGTGAATCTAATGTCCTGGACAATTTGAAACTGATTGTCATGGTCGATATCATCTATTCTCTTCCGAATCCTAAACACAGCAATCACATCACGTCTCGACCATCTCTTTCCCAGTCAGAACAAGTCTAAGAAGATGTGAAAACCCACTGTGTCCCCATGTTACCATATCAAGGCAAGATGTATATGGTCCAGTGCAGCTAATCATGTACCGGCTACAATATATATCTGTCCACCTAGGGGCCCCAGATCCTTTCAGTGGAGTAGTTTGTGAATTACCGTACTTTATTGTTCTGAATAGTTTAGCGATAGGAAGCAGCCTCCACAGCAGTTCCCCGGGTAGGTTGTACTCTGTGATATCGAACTCCTCCATGTCACAGGCGGACGTTTGCAGCACAAAAGCAATGGCTGAATATTCGGCGGGCTGCAGGTGTCGAGTGGACAAAGCTCCTTCCCTCAGAGCCTCCTTCAGCTTGTCAGCGATCTTGCCGTCGTTCAGCTCGTTTAAGCAATGGAGGAGGTTGAGGCACCGTTCCGGGTCAATGTTCCTGTTTAAGGTTCTCTTGATGTAGGCCGCCGTCCGTGCGACGTCCTGCCCGCCGCCATCCCTCTCGTCCGCCAGACCCCGCAAAAGCTGCCAGTTCTTTGCTGTCGAGAGGCCGCACAGAAAGCGGAGGAACAGATCCAAGTGCCCGCTCTTGCTCCAGGCCGCTTCTTTACACGCGCTCCTGCACACGTCCGAATAGGTGGGGCGAGAGAAGCGACCGAGCACCTTGTTCATCGCCCCTCTGGCCAGAGGATTGGGGCGCCGGTCCGTGTGGTGTACAAGGAAGACGTACAAGGCGGCGAAATACTCCTGCATCGTCAGGTGTAAGAAAGTGTAAGCCTTGCTGTGAAAGAAGGGCTCCTCCTGTAATAGGATCTCCTTGCAAAACCCGTCACACATCAGAGACAAGTCCACCTCAAACCGCTCCAGGTCCTTTTGGTAAAAGACAACCTTCTGATCCTTCAAGCAGTGGAAGGCCAGTTTTCCCAGACTGAGGATGGCCGGCCGTTTGGATCGCAGCAGCTCGGTAATCTTCTCCCTCTCGCTAACCCCGTGGCCTTGCTTCTCATGGTGATAGGTGATCATCACAGTCAGGAAGCTGCTGTAGACTTCCGTGATGGTTTGGGGGGCTTTCTGGCCGAGATCCGTCTCACTGGATGATTTGAGGGCGTGTTCCAGGACAGTGGCGAGGATCCAGCAGAAGGCTGGGACATAGCACATGGTGAACAGGCTGGGTTGTTTCTTCACATGAGACAGAACATCTTCTGCTTTCCCTTTGCATTTCTTCCGAAAGTATTCCTCTTTTTCCCCATCTCTGAAGCCTTGGATTTCTGTCATCCTGTCGATGTAGGGAGCTGGGATTTGACCGGCGGCTCCAGGGCGGGAAGTGACCCAGACCGAGGCAGAGGGAAGCAGGTTTCCTCTGATTAGGTTGACCAGGAGAAACTGGAGTCGCATCGTTTGATCTACGTCGCCGTATTCCGGGCTCTTCCTGAAATCCAAGCGTAGGCGACTCTCATCCAACCCGTCGAAGATGAAGAGACACTTGATGCGGGGGTTCTTTAAGAGGAGCACTGCCTCCTCGATCTCTGGGTAATACCGCTGGACCAGCTGGCTGATGCTGATCTTGCTTTCAGGCAGCAGGTTGAGTTCACGAAACGGAAACAGGAACAGGAAGTCAAAGTCCGAGGCTGCCGAGCCGGTAGCCCAGTCGAGACCAAACTTGTGCACACAGATGGTTTTCCCAATTCCGGCTAATCCCTTGGTTAAGACGGTCCTAGGCGGCCTAGACAGACCACGGCAACAGTTGAATATTTCACTGTAGTCGACGGAAGGGGCGTCAGGCGAGTCCTGTCTGGACAAGGCTTCAATATCCATCACCTCGTGTCCTTGGGGAACCGTATTGCATTCACCGTCTGTTACCCAGAGCTTGGTGAATTTCTCGGTTAAAAGGACCTTTTCTCCAGGTTTGCTTGTGTATTCGATAATGTACTCGACTTTTTCCTTCAGCACCTTCCTGTGATTATCAACCAGCCTTGCGATGTCCACGAACGAACAGGCTTCCCTCAGCCTTTGTGGATTTTCTGTTTGGGAAAAACACGGGAAAAACATTTTATTATTGGATGTAAATACAGAAGAACAATGTTCTATCGAGGTGCCTGCATCGTTTATGCAGATTGTAGGATAATATATAGGGCAACAGGAAAAATAGCCTAACATTACAGCAGTTAATCTATATATTTGTATTATGTTAAGATATTCTAGGTGATCGTGGCTATCACATGATTTAGTTCAGAGCGTTAGGATTCTGCAGGGTATGTTAAGTGAACAGCAGGTATCAGGTCAATGCAATTTATAGAATCATAGAATCATAGAAGATAGGAGCAGGAGTAGGCCATTCGGCCCCTCTAGCCTGCTCCACCATTCAATGCGATCATGGCTGAGCATCCAAATTCAGTACCCTGTCCCTGCTTTCTCCCCATATCCCTTGATCCCTTTAGCCTTAAGAAATATATCCAACTCCTTCCTGAATCTATTTAATGAATTGGCCTCTACTGCATTCTGTCGCAGAGAATTCCACAGTTTCATCACTCTCTGGGAGAAGAAATTCCTCCTAATTTCTGTCCTAAATGGCTTAACCCCTTATCCTTAGACTGTGACCCCTGGACCTGGACTCCCCGACCATCGGGAACATCCTTCCTGCATCTAGTTTTTCCTTTCCTGTCAGAATTTTATAAGTTTCAATAAGATACCCTCTCATTCTTCTAAACTCCAGCGAGTATAAGCCCAATCGACCCAATCTTTCATTCATACGTCATTCCTGCCATCCCAGGTATCAGCCTTGTGAATCTTCGCTGAACTCCTTCCATGGCAAGAACATCCTTCCTCAGATAAGGTGAACAAAACTGCACACAATACTCAAGGTGTGGTCTCACCAAGGCCCTGTACAACTGCAGCAAGACATCTTTGTTCCTGTACTCAACCCCTCTCGCTATGAAGGGAAACATACCATTTGCATTCTTAACCGCCTGCTGCACCTGCATGCTTACCTTCAACGACTGGTGCACAAGAACACCCAGGCCACGTTGCACTTCCCCGTCTCCCAATCTATTGCCATTCAGATAATAATCTGCCTTTAAGAAGCAGCAAAGGGTTTGTGTGCGAATTATAGTTATTATGGAGCTAGCATTTCTACATTTCAGCTGTTATCGTTCTGTTCAGGTGCGATGTTTATAACTGTGCACAGTTGTCTTATCTTCCACGGAAACAAAACATTCCAGTGAGAATGGATCGTATGTAGTACGACATTGCAACCTACTGGTGCATCATACGACATAACAACAGCAAAATAAGATCATACGAATGTCAGAATTAGGAGCAGCAGTAGGCCATTCGGCCGCTCGAGCCTGCTCCGCCAATCAATAAAATCATGGCTGAACTTCTAGCTCAACTCCACCTTCCGGCCTAACGCCATACCTTGATTCCCCGAGTGTTCAAACATTTATTCAAACGCAGTTTTGAATATATTCGACGACTGAGCAGCCACAGCTGTCAACCCGCCGCCACGAGCCTTTCCCAGATGTCGCGTTTGGCAGCGCTGACAAAATACTACTGGCCTCACCACGGGCAGATTTACTTCACTTGCCGCTTTACACCCTGGCTGCCGCGTCATGCGCCAGGTTGGCAGCACCTGACACCAGTACCATAAACATCCCTACAATGCCAAACCATGCGGTTCAAACTCATGACCATTGTGGGGCGTACCGTTATGTCTCACAATTCACTGCAATCCACTAAGCAACTTCCAAAGGTGCACAACAAGCTGTTTGACAGCACATTAGCAGAAAGGTCACATAAACATTGGCTAAAACACCTAAATAGCTACTCTTGTGAGTGTTTGTTGGTATGATTAATCGAGGATGAGGGTGAGTGTGAGGGGTAACTAGTTAGATGGGGAAGTGATAATGTAGATAGAGAAGGATGGGTGAATGTGCAACGTAATTTGGTGAGTAAGGATGTGTCGGAGTAGGGAAGGGAAGGCAGAGTGCTGGGGATGTGATGAGTGGCACAGCAGGATGAGGTTGAGTGTGGCTTTGCAGCAGCGCTTTGTGATCTACTGAGATCATTGAAAGATTTGCGCCACTGCAACCTGGTCCTCCTTACCACATCCCTGCTTAAGTCCTCCTTTGCAATGTGAAACCAGGCTGTATTCATCTCCTGGGAAAGTCTCTTTCGCACATTGGAAGGGAAGACAAACTCCCTGCGTGCTGTGACTCCCTCCATAAGCATATGGAGGGCGTCATGGGTGACCTTGGGTGCAGCCGGGCACCTCTGTGCAGTGCTTGTCAGTGTTTGCAGCACCGCAATGCTGTGGAGCACCGACAGCACAAATGCCAAAATTATTTTGCGCATATTCTCTTTCAGGAAATCGGCTGATGACGCGTACTCGAATGACGTCATCAGACCCGCTTCCTTTACTTGATCAGGAATCCTTAACAAGCCCAATCACGTTAAATTTATTCTGCACAGCGTGCTGGAGCCGGAAGTGGGGCCGGGACACGTTACCAAAGTCGCCCGCCACAGACGCGCCGAGGTTGTTCAAATCCAGCCCTTTGTGTCTGGGCCCCGGTTGTATCTGGCGAACAATTCGAAAATAAAGGTAGAAGAGAGCAACCGGAATCAGATAGACGAGAATTTGCAGAGCGCGATCACTCCACATAACACTGAGGGTGAGGAGGTGTCTCTGCAGGCAAGAGATGTGCACCGGCATCAACCACTCACACTTTGTGTGGCGGGTAGACACTGGCACCTGGATAGTGTAAATCAGCATGAAATTCACATCAGTAAAATAGGTTGTAATATCGCTAGAAACACAAGTGACGTGAGAACATTTATGGGGAATAAGGAAAATGCTGGAAGGTAAACATTGAGGAGATGTTGGATCCCATGCAATATTAAAAGTGATCAATGACTTGGAAATGATATGGAAACCAAATTATTACAATTATAATTTGATACCAAATTAGGAGGCAGCTCAAATATTGGAGAGGAATGAAATCGGATACAGAAGTGTGTAAGTGGTTAAGGTGATAATGGCAGTAAGTAGAATTCAACGTGGCCAACTACCAACACTTGAGCAAAATACTGTGGATGCAAGAAATCTGAAATAAAATCTAAAATACTGGAAACACTCAGAAGGTCAGGCAGCAGGAGAGAGAAGCAGTGTTAACTTTTCAGCTCGATGAACTTTCAGCAGAACTGGAAGCTCTGGGTCATGCTTGTGGGCTGAACGGACTCCTTCAGTGCGCAAGCGTGACCTTGAGCTTCCGCTCGCCGTCACCTTAATTTTCCGCCCCACTCCCATTCTGACCTCTCTGTCGTTGGCCTCCTACACTCTTCGAATGAAGCTCAACGTACAGCACCTCATCTTTCGTTTAGGCACTTTACAGCCTTCCGGACTTAATATGGAGTTCAACAATTTCATAAGAACATAAGAACATAAGAAATAGGAGCAGGATTAGGCACTTTGATCTTTCGAGCCTACTTTGCCATTCACCAAGATCATGGCAGCTCTTCTACCTCAACTCCACCTTCCTGCACTATCCCCATATCCCTTAATTTCCTTTGTTCCCAGAAGATTATCTACCTCTGCCTTGAATATAATCAACGACTGAGTATCCACAGCTATTTGGGGTAGAGAATTCCAACGATTCGCAGCCCTTTGAGTGAAGGATTTTCTCCTCATCTCAGTCCTAAATGGCCTACCCCTTATTCTGCGGCTAAGGCCCCGTGTTCTAGATTCCCCAGCCAGGGGAAACATTTTAACAACATTAACCCTGTCACCCCCTTCAGTATTTTATACATTTCAATTAGGTCACTTCTCATTCTTCTAAACTCGAAGGAATATAGGACTAGTCTAATCAATCTCTCCTCATAGGGCAATCTCCTCATCCCAGGAACCAGTCTTGTGAACCTTCGCTGCACTCCCTCTAAGGCAAGTATTGCTTTCGCTAGGTAAGGAGACCAGAACTGCACACAGTACTCCAGGCGTGGCGTCACCAATGCCCTGCATAATTGTTGTAACGCTACTTTACTCTTGTACACTAACACCTTTGTAACAAAAGCTAACATACCATTTGCTTTCCTAATTGCTTGCTGTACGTGCATGATTACTTTCTGTGATTCATGTACAAAGACACACAGGACCCTTTGAGTGCAAACATTTCCCAGTCTCTCACCATTCAAAGAATGTTCTGCCTTTGCGCTTTTGCTTAAGAACATAAGAAGTAGGAGTAGGAGTAGGCGATTTGGCACTTTTTGCCTGCTCCGCCATTCAATAAGATCATGGCTGATCTTCTACCTCATCTCCACTTTCGTGAACTATCCCCATATCCCTTGATTACATTAATAGTCAAATGTCTATCGATGTCTGCCGAGAATAGACTCAACGACTGAGCCTCCACAGCCCTCTGGGGTAGAGAATTCCAAAGATTCACCACCCTCTGAGTGAAGAAATTTCTCCTCATCTCAGTCCTAAATGACCGACCACTTATTCTGAGACTGCTAACACCTAGTTCTAGAGCCCCAGCCAAGGGAAACATCCTCCCTGCATCTTCCCTGTCCAGCTCTGTAAGAATGTTGCATGTTTCAATGAGACCACCTCTCATTCTTTTAAACTCTGGAGAATATAGGCCTAGTCTACTCTATCTGTCTTCATAAGACTATCCCCCATTTCAAGAACCGGTGTGGTGAAACTTCGTTGCACTCCCCCTATGGCACGTGATTCGTGTACAAGGACACCCAGGTTCCTTTGAACTGCAACATTTGAACTGCAACATTTCCCAATCTCTCACAATTTAAAATATACTCTGCTTTTCTATTTTTCCTCCCAAAGTGGATAACTTCGCATTTATCCACATTATATCCCATTTTCTTGCAAATTAAATTAGCCAGTCCATATCCCCTTCAATCCTTCTTGCATCCACCTCACAACTAAATTCCCACACAGCTTTGTAACCTCAGCAAACTTGGATATATTACATTTGGTCCCCTCATCCAAATCATTGATATAGATTGTGAATAGCTGAGCCAAACCACAGATCCTTAAAGTACCCCGCTAGTTACAGGCTGCCAACCCGAAAATGGCCCGTTTATTCCTACTCTCTGTTTTCTCTCCGTTAACCAATCCTCACTCCGTGAAAGAAAGAAAGAGTTACATTTAAATAGCGCCTTTCACGATCACCATCCGTCTCAAAGCGCTTTACAGCCAAAGAAGTACATTTTTGGAGTGCAGTCCCTGTTTTAATGCTACTATATTACCCACAATCCCATGAGACCGAATTGTGTTTAAAAACCTCTTGTTTGGCACCTTATCGAAGGCCTTCTGAAAATCCAAATTCACCATATCCATTGGTTCCCCCTTATCTATTCTGCTGGTTATAAGACACTCTAACAGATTTGTCAAACACGATTTCCCTTTCTTAAATCCCTGATGACTCTGCGCAATCGTGTTATGATTTTCTAAGTGCCTGTTACCACGTCCTTAATAATAAATTCTAGCATTTTCCCTCCTACTGATGTCAGACTAACTGGTCTGTAGTTCCCGGTATTCTCTCGCACCTTTCTTAAATATTGGGGTTACATTTGACCCGGAATCAGAGGGAGGAGTTATAGTGGATCAGTCCATGAAGCAGTTTGTAGGTGTACCTGGGAAGGTGAATACGGTAACTGAGCAGGGGAATTGCGTCGGCAGCTGGGCCTGTGACAAGCCCATCAGGAGCACTTGGTGCAATCTGGCCAGTCATTAAAGGGAAGAGTGTTTGCGTTTTTTCCGAGATTACGGAGGAAGGCAACATGGATAGTTCAGGAAATGTGGACTTTCACACATGGGGAAAGAGTAAGTAAGTTGGAGATAGAGACGGAATATTCTGGAAAAATACGGGAGGTACATCAACGAGTGAGCAGGGACAAGAGGGGTTAATGGTTGTGGTTAGTCATTAACCTAGAGATCATTGTGGGTCATGTCAAGGAACTAATGCTCAAAATCGCTCCACTATTATATCCAGTTAAAATAGCGGAATAAATCCTCCTCCAAATGGTGAGTGGGCAATATGAGAGGACTGCGAGCAGGGTGAGTGAGCAATGTGAGAGGACTGCGAGCAGGGTGAGTGAGCAATGTGAGAGGACTGCGAGCAGGGTGAGTGAGCAATGTGAGAGGACTGCGAGCAGGGTGAGTGAGCAATGTGAGAGGACTGCGAGCAGGGTGAGTGAGCAATGTGAGAGGACTGCGAGCCGGGTACATCGGATCGACAAGCAGAAATAATTGCTGGGATCTCATACTTTTGCTTTGTCTCTTTCTATTGCTAATATTTTCGGCATTTACTTCAGACTCACAGCACTTACTGCCCCCTTTCTTTTTATCTCGAATAAAGGAAGTTGGGCAGACTTGTGTAGGAGAAGAGAAAATTCCAAAGGCGAAATGGAGGCATAGAATCATATAATCAAACATCACAGATGGAGATCATTCGGCCCATCGTGCCTGTGCCGGCTCTTTGAGAGAGCTGTTCAATTAGTCCCCCTCCCTGCTCTTTCCCCTTTAGCCCTGTAAATTCTCCCCTTCAAGTATTTATCCAATTCCCTTTTGAAAGTTACCATGGAATCTGCTTCCTCCGCCCTTTCAGGCAGAGAATTACAGATCACAACAAATCGCTGCATTAAAACAAAGTTTCCTGGCATCTTTTGCCAATTATCTTAAATTTGTATTATTTGGTTAATGATGATTTGTACATCAGGACTCCCAAATCTCTTTGCTCCTCTACAGTTCGTCCTTATTCACTTCATCAAAACCCTTCATCATTTTGAACACATCAAATAAATCTTCCATTAACCTTCTCTGCTGTACAGAGAACAATTTCAGCTTTTCTAGACTCTCCCCGTAACTGAGGGCACTAATCGCTTCGACAATTCTAGTAAATCTCCTCTGCACTCTCTCCAAGGCCTTCCTAGCCTGTCTAAAGTGTGGAGCCCAGAACTGGACACAGTACTCCAGCTGAGGCCTATCGAGTGTCAGCTGTGGCTGAGTGGGAATCACTCGCACCTCTGAGTCAGATAGTTGCGGGGTCAAAGTCCCACTCCAGAGACATGCGCATAAAAGTCTAGGCTGACCCTTCTATGCAGTACTAAGCAAATGCTGCACTGTCGGAGGTACCGACTTTGGAATGAGACGTTAAACCAAGGGCCCCTCTGGCCTCTTAGGTGAACGTAAAAGATTTCATGTCACTATTTAGAAGTAGAGCAGGGGAGGTTTCCCCGGTGTCCTGGGCAAATATTTATCCCTCAATCAACATCACTAAAACAGATTATCTGGTCATTATCACATTGCTGCTTGTGGGAGCTTGATGTGCGCAAAAAGGCTGCCGCGTTTCCTACATTACAACAGTGACTACACTTCAAAAATACTTAATTGGCTGTCAAGCGCTTTGGGGCATATAGGGGTCGTGGAAAACGCAATATAAATGTAAGTATTTATTTTTCATTTAATCCTTTATAAAGGTTTAGCATAACTTCCTTGCTTTTGTACGCTATGCCTCTATTAATAAAGCCAAGGATTTCGTTTGCCTTTCCAGCAGATTTATCAACTTGTCCTTCCACCTTTATAGATTAGTTTTTTCAAATATGTTTTCGAGATTATAAAGAAACACTGTAATATCTAAAGCGGGAAGTTGCAGACTAGTAAAAAACATAGAATAATAATCATGGGGTATTTCAACTAACCCAATATTAATTTGACAGAAGATGTAGTTAAAGAGGATAAGGGAATGGAGTTCCTAATATGTGTGCAGGACTCCCTTCAAACCAAATATGTAAAATGCCCAACAAGGGAGGATTCGCTATTGGATCCAGTAACGGGGAATGGTCTAGAGCAGATAATAGAAGTACATGTAGGGGAACATATGAACAATAGTGTCATAATATAACATGCGTTAAGATGATAATTGAGGTGGACATAAGTATGACGAAAACCAGGTTAATAGATTGGAGCAAAACTGATTTTGAGCGCCTGAAAATAGACCTTGGGAAAATAAAATGGCCAACATTTTGCCCAACAACGATGTAGAACAGCAATGGGAAACATTTAAAATGGTGTTCAACAGAGTGCAGGTACAATATATTCTGCTAAAAGGAAACACAGATGAGATTCCATGGATGAATAAAGCCATAAGTGATTGAGGGTAAGCAAAGAGGCAAACAATAAGTGCATGGACAGCAGGGAAGTGCATGACAAGGGAGAATACGAAGAAATTAGGAGATAAGTTAAACAAACAATTAGGAAGGCAAAGAGGAGCTTTGAAATTACATTTTCAAGGGACATAAAATAAAATAGTAAAATAGTTTACAGGCACATCAATAAAAAAGGAAGCTTGGGAAGGGAATAGTGCAATTACGGGAGAGACAGTATAATACCACAGGTGGCGATAGAGAGATGGTAGAAATATTGAATAATTATTTTGCTTCAGTATTTACCAAGGAGATAGAAGAGGTGGACATGACATTGGATGATGAGATTAATAATGCGATAAGTGCATTTAAAATAAAAATAGGGTTCATATTAAATAAACCAATCAAACTCAAAGAGGATAAATCCCTGGTCCGGATGGATTGCATCCACGCATTTTTAAAGAATCTACGGAAGAGATAGCAGAGGCATTACTACTCAAATGTAATAATTCGGTAGAAAAAAGGTGTAGTGCCAGAGGACTGGCGGATAGCTAAAATAATACCTATATTCAAGAAGGGTGATGTAACTTGTCCAGAGAATTATCGTTCAGCCAGCTTAACAGCAGTGGTTCCAAAAATAATGGAAGGAGAAAATAGAAGAACATCTAGCAACCAAAAATACAATAAGGAATTGTCAGCATGGATTTCAAAAGGGAAAGTCTTGCTTGACCAACCTCATACAATTTTTTGAAGAGGTAACAGAGAGAGGGGTCGATGTTAATGCAGCAGATGTAATTTATCTAGATTTTTAAAAGGCTTTCGATAATGCACACCATTATAGACTGATGAACAAGGTCAGAAATTGTGGAGTCAAGGGAAAAGTAGCAGAATGGATAGCTAGCTGGCTTCAAGACAGAATGCAGAGAATATGGGTAAAGGGTAGCTATTCACAGTGGCAGAAGGTGGGTAGCGGTGTTCCACAGGGATCAGTGCTGGGACCACTACGCTTCGCAATTTACATTAACCATTATACTTCGGAATCAAAAACACAATTTCTAAATTTGCAAATTACACCACATATGCGGGGGGAGGGGTGTGTCAATACTGAGGAGGACATTCATAAACTTGCAGAATGGGCATGTAATAGGCAATTGAAGTTCAACACAGATAAGTGTAAGGTATTACATTTTGATAGGAAAAATAGGGAGGTCACTTATCACTTGGAGGGTGCGAGTCTATGTGGGGTAGAGGAGCAAAGGGATCCCAGAGTACAAATACACAAATACACTAAAGGTTGCGACACATATTAACAAGGCCATAAAGCATACAGAACACCGGAGTTTATTTCTAGATGGATTGAATTGAAAAGTAGGAAAGTTATGCTAAACCTGTTTCGAACCTTGGTTAGACCACACTTAGAGTACTGCGTACAGTTCTGGTCGCGATATTATAAATAAGATATAGAGTCACTGGAGATGGTACAGAGAAGGTTTACAAGGATGATACCAGAAATGCGAGGGCATACATATCAGGAATGGATGAATAGGCTGGGTCTCTTTTCTCTTGAAAAAAGAAGGCTGAGGAGTGACATATGAGAGGTCTTTAAAATTAGGAAAGGTTTTGATAGAGTGGATATAGAGAATGTTTCCACCTGTGGAAAAGTGCAGAACTAGAGGCCATCAAAATAAAATAGTCAGCAAGAAATCTAATAGGGAATACAGCAGGCAATTATTTACCCAAAGAGTGTTGTGAATGTAGAAATCGCTACCAGAGGGAGTGTTTGAAGCGAATAGTATAGATGCACTTAAGGGGATGTTTGACAAGCATATGAGGGAGAATGGAATAGTGGGTTATGCTGATAGATTTAGTTGAGGAAAGACGGGAGGAGTCTCGAGTGGAGCATAAACGCCGGCATGGACTGGTTGGGCCGAATGGTCTGATTCTGTGCCGTATGTCCTTTGTAATCCTATGTAATCCTATGTAGGTGCAGTTTTTAATCTCCAGGTGACTCAACAGTTAAAAGTGCGGAAGTTCTGAGCCTGGAAATTGAACTCTGCGATATTAGTCCGCTGTTGTTATGGAGATATTATCCATTTGTTACAACGCTGTTTCAAAATCTGCTTTAAATTAGCGCAGAGAACAAGGAATGCATTAACCTTCACACAGTGTCAACAGGCTCTTTGATGTGATGATCAGGGCTACTCACCGCTGCAGCTGCTGGCCGTGTGCACGGTCACATTCACCGGGCCCGTGATGTTCTGAAATGACGGACACACGGCGGTGCTGCCGGTTTGTACCGTTTGTTGGGACCGGATAATCGGCTGCGGCCCGGGATGTGCGGGGGAGCCGAGAACGTGGCTTTCTGTCAGAACCCAAAAGGAATATTTTGCTTCAGGTTGATGTGGAAATTATAACCGATATGTTAACCGATAAATCACTCGCGGGTGGATGTCTGCCTTGGGCGGCAGCGCAGACGGTGCAGTATTGCATTAGCTGCTTGTTAGCCGCACCGCCCACCGCCCCCTGTTCAGCTCCAGTGAATTTCGCGCGCGTCCTTTAACAGGCCGCCGATGTGATGCCGCCTGTTTTGCGCTATAAACAGTATCTTGTGTGTCAGCGCACAACGGTCGTTGTCGTTTTGGCCCCTGATAAATGCCCCGCCCGATATTCTATTCCATTGAGCTCAACAGAAATTAAAATGGTACGGGGTGTGTTACTGGGCATCCATTGCGATACCGCTCGTTTTACGCTGCCACACAAAGTGATTTTGTACCCCTACGCTGTGGTGGATTGTTACATTGTGCGATAGCGTAAAGCGGGTGATAGCGAATATTCCGATTCCGTTCTCCTGATGTTGCTTCCACATATACATGGCCCCGCCAATAGTTAAAAGTACCGCCATTTATTTGAATCGAGCGAAGATCGGATGGGTTCTGAGAGGCGGGTGATTCGCTCCGACAGGTTACTGCCCAGGTGGGGACTCAGCAGGGGTCTGGAGGGAAGTTCGTAAGATGCGGTAACATGGAGAATCAGGCTCGACCTTTTTAACCAGAGTGTGATAGACTTGTCTAATAAATTGGTAAGGAAGGCTGGGGAAGGGGTAAACTGAATGAATCTAGTACAGAATTGAAAAGTTTTCTGTGGAGTGTATGGGTTGGGAGATATGATAGATCAAATACCCACTTTCTATTAAAACATCGCTTGTAAAGAGTTTTACTAAAGTAATTAAGGGGATACTGCTTCTAGTTCAAGAAGGCTCGTTACCCAAAGGACACAGATTTAAGATATTTGGAAAAAGAACTAAAGTGGATTTGGGTGGAGTTTATTTTTAACACAGTTGTTGTGATCTGGAATGCATTGCCTGAAAGGGCAGGGGAAGCAGTTTCAATAGAAACTTTCAAAATGGGGAAAGAGCAGGGGGGAATGGGACTAATTGGACAGCTCTACCAAAGAGACGGCACAGGCAGGATGGGCCGAACGGCCACCTTCTGTGCTGTGCGATTCTTGATTCTTTGACCCCATAATTGGACCGTTGCTGAAGATGTTCTCAGTTTGTTATAAGGCATCTTCCTAATGCACTTGGTGAGGAAGATAATCTATCAACAGTAGCGGGTCATTCCAGGTTTGATCAGAGGAGTCGGGGCCATTCCTTGCTGTGACACATTATTGGCAATTATTCGCGAGTCAGATATTGGCGCACATCATAGGAGTAGAAATTCGTCTTGATCGATAGCGCAAAACGGGCGGTATCGGACCGACCGCCCGTTATATTCAGTATCATTGAGTGAAATAGGAATGAATATCGAGCGGAGTGTTTAACATGTGGCCCAAGAGATACCGCCAAAGGCCAATTTCTACCCTGGAGAGTTTGCAGCAGGGCTGACTCTGACCAGGAGTTTGAAGTAACATGAGCGGAATGTGTTAGGTTTGAGACAAAGGGAACTGTGCAGAAATCAGCAAGAGGAAGCCAATGTAAAAATCTCTCTCTTATGGAATGACCATACAGATCTGCCACTGAAGGAAAATGATAGGGAGACACTATTAAAACAGGTTCACTAAAGGAGGCACCATTGACACCAGTGTGCAGATATCTCCCAGGACACCAGTCAGTGTACAACAATCTCCCCGTGGGTGAGTGTGAGATACGTCAGTTAACAGATAACTTCGTTATGGAGGGGCTGTGAATCTCCACTCAGCACACATTGATAATCGGGCACAGGTTATAATGTTAAGGATTACACCATTTGACAAACAGATGAATACCTTTCCCATGATAGAAAACGTTCTTCATTCTGGAATTGTAGCTTCAGACTAGAAATTTGCTAAAGTAACTCCATTATATAATAAGAGTTTGCGAGCGAAACCAGGTAACTACAGGCCCGTCATTTTAGCGTCAGTAGTGGAGAAGCTACTAGAATTTGTCATTAAGACTGAGCACTTTGTGCAAATATGAGCCGATCAGAAAAAGCCAAAAGGGCTTTATTAAAAGTAATCATGCCTGACTAATCTAGTTGAATGTTTGAGGAGGTCTTTAATAAGGCAGACATAGGCGTGTCGATGGATATTTTTACATTCACTTCTAGAGGCATTCGCTAAGGTTTTACACAGAAGATTATTGGCACAAATGAGGGCATGAATTTGGAGGTAGCCTATTGACTTGTGTTGGTAATTGTTTGGGAGGTCGGAGATCGGGAGCAATAAAGGGGGTGTACTTCAATTGGCGAAATGTGACTGGTGGTGCTCGACAAGCATCTGTTCTGCTGCCTGAACTATTTACCATATGGGTTAATGACTCTGGTGAAAGAACAGAGCCTTGTATATCCAAGATTGCAGATTACAATAAATTAGGAGGGACAGTAAATAGTGTCGATGGGAGCCAGAAGTTGCAAAGGGACATAACGAGATTATGTGAGTGACCAAAGTTATGGCAGTTGAAAGTTAATCTGAGGAACTGTAAGGTCATCCACTCTGGATCCAAGAAAGACAAATCAGAGTATTGTCTAAATGGTGATAAATGAGGAACTCTGGAGGAGCAGAGAGATTTGGGAGTCCAAGAATACAAATCATATAAAGCTAGTAGACCGGTATAAAAATGAGCACAAAGATTAATAGAATGTTGGCCTTTATCTCAAGGGGTGGATTACAAAGGGGCGGATGTTATGTTACAGTTATCTAAAGCTCTGGTTAGATTCCATTTAGAGTACTCGGTTCAGTATTCTGCACCGCACCTCAGGAAGGAAATATTGTCCTCAGAGAGGGTGCAGGGCAGATTTACTCGATTTGTACCAAGGCTTACAGGGTTAAATTATGAGGAAAGGTTGCATTACCTTGGTTTAAGGACATAAGAACATAAGAGCATAAGAATCATGAGCAGGAGTAGGCCACACGGCCCCTCGAGCCTGCTCCGACATTCAAGAAGATCATGGCTGATCTTCGACCTCAACTCCACTTTTCCGTACGTTCCCCATATCCCTTGATTCCTCTAGAGTCCAAAGATCTATTTATTTCAGCCTTGAATATACTCAACGACGGAGCATCCACAGCTCTCTGGGGCAGATAATTCAAAAGATTCTCAACACTCTAAGTGAAGAAATTCCTCCTCATCTCAGTCTTAAAAGACCGGAACCTTTTCGTGAGACTATGGCCTCTAGTTCTAGGCTCTCCAGTCAGGGGAGCCAACCTCTCAGCATCTACCCTGTCACATCCCGTCAGAATCGTATATGCTGAAATTAGATCAACTCTCATTCTTCTAAATACCAGAGAGTATAGGCCCAATCTACTCAATCTCTCCTCATAGGGCAAACTTCTCATCTCAGGAATCAATCTAGTGAACCTTTGTTGCACCACTTCTAAGGTAAATATATCCTTCCTTAAATAAGGAGACCAAAACTGTGCACAGTACTCCAGGTGTGGTCTCACGAGAGCCCTTTACAATTGTATTAAGACGTCCTTACTCTTATACTCCAACCCCCTTGCAATAAAGGCCAACATGCCATTTGCCTTCCTAATTGTTTGCTGTGCCTGCATGCTCACTCTTTGTATTTCTTGGACTATGTCACCTAAATCTCTCTGAACACCAACACTTAATAACTTCTCACCATTTAAAAAATGTGTTGCTTTTCTATTCTTCCTACCAAAGTCAATAACCTCACATTTCCCCACATTATGCTCCATCTGCCACCTTATTGTTCACTCACTTAACCTGTATATAATCCTTTGCAGACTTTTTGCGCCCTCCTCACAGCTTGCTTTCCCACCTAAGTTTGGATAATCATTAAACGTGGATACATTGCACTCGGTCCCTTCATGAATGTATTCCCTTGCGTGTAGAATATTGAGGGAGGATCTGATTGGGGTGCTTAAAATGTTAAAAGTTTCGATGAGTACATAGAAAAAACGATTTTCTCTAATGGGGAAATAATGAACGAAGGGACATGATCTTAAAATTAGAGCCGTGACATTTAGGGGGAAAATGGGGAAGCACATTTTCACAAAAAGCCTAGTTTAAATTTGCAATTATCTCTCCCAAAAGGCTGCGGGTCAATTGGAGCTTTCAAAACTGAGATTGATAGATTTTTAATAGGAAAGGTTATGAAACGCTTGGAGCTAAGTTGGGTGCAGGTCAGCCATGATTTGATGGAATGGCGGAGCAGGCTCTGGGTCTGAATGGCCTCCTCAAATTCCTATATAACAGACTCGATGAGCTGAATGGCCTTCTCCAATTGCTATCTAACAGGCTCGAGTGGCTGAATGGTCTACTCCTGCTCATTTGTTTCTGTGCATCTCTGCATGGCATCTGTCAGCTTGTTTAATGACCGTGATGGCACATTTAAATTATTGTTTCGCATTATTAAACAAAGTTAAAAATATAACTAAACGGACAAGAAGATTTGTAATGAGACGCCAATAACTTGTTCTGACAAAAACTAATGCAGTACTCTCACCTTGCTCCATTTGCATCCATGCACGAGCGCAGATGGGAGGATGAAATCTGGAACTCAGTTAGAAACCGACAAAAGAGAGCAAGTTGTGTGTGCAATGTGTGTGCTTATATGTGTCCATGTTTGTCTCTCTCTCACACAGTCTCTCTCTGTAAATGTCTGTATGTGTCTATCACTCACTCGTTCGCTCTCTCTGTCTCTCTCTCTCTGTCTGTCTGTAAATGGTTGTGTATCTATGTGTGTTACTCCTCTCTCTCTCTCACAAACACACTCTCTCTGTCTGTAAATGCCTGTACCTATGTATCTCCCACTCTCACTTTCCCTATCTCTCTGTCTGTCTGTAAATGGCTGTGTATCTATGTGTGTTTCTCCTTCTCTCTCTCACACAAACAGTCTCTCTCTCTCTGTAAATTTCGGTACCTATGTATCTCCCATTCTCTCGTTCCCCCTCTCTGTGTCCCTGTCTGTCTGTCTGTAAATGTCTGTGTATCTATGCATGTTTCTCCTGCTGTCTCTCTCCCTTTAGCAGTCTGTTTGCGTGTGTGTGTTTCTGCTTTTCTCCCTGTCTGTCTGTAAATATCTGTCTGCCTATGTGTGTTTTTTTCTCTGTTTCCCTGTGTCTGTCTGTAAATGTCTGTGTATCTATCTCTCTCTCTCTCTCTCTCTGTCTGTCTGTGTCTGTTTGTGTGCCTAAGAGTGTTTCTCTCTGATTCCCTCTATCTCTCTGTAAATTGCTGCGTATCTATGTGTTTTCACCCCTCTCTGTCTGTCTGTGTGTAAATTCGTGTGTATATATCACACTCTCTCTCTCACTGTACTGGAGAAAACAACAAGAGAGGAGACAGAGACCGATAAACACGCACAAAGAGGACTACTGCGACTGATAATGAAACTGGAGAGCAGCGAGCACAATCGATCCAGACGTCTTCCCTTTCTGATGTGATGTTCTGTAAAACAAAAGGATGTATTTTACAGCAGGTTTACTCACGACATCCATGACTGAAATAATGCTTCACAATCACGAAGTGGCGCTGTGTGCGGTAGAAATACGTCCCTGGCGGTGACGCAACCCGGGCGGTACCGCGTTGGCCCACGAGCCAATGAAGGTGAATATTGGGTGAGGCGGAGACAGGCGGTCTGTCCCATAGATACCGTAACTTTCCCGCTTGACTTTTAGGCTCGAAATACCCAGGTTGGCTGTGCAATTGCCGGGGTGTGCCCGGAGAGCAGACAAGGGAAGTTTCCTTTTGTTCTTTCACCCCATCACCTGATTCCATTTGGGCGGCGAATTTGATGAGATGGAAATCTCTAGTTGGGATTTAATGGTCAGAGGCCGATGAGAACCTCCAGTCGGCAGCGTTTGTGACGTTTACAAGAGGGACCTCCTCCTCCTCCTCACAGGGGGAAATATATTGATGCATCACGTGGCGCGTTGCTCAGGTCTCAGTTACAGACAGCGATGGAGGAGAGAATTTGAAGTTTTATTCAGGATCGGGCGGTGGTTTCCCGGGTAGAGTAACTTCAACTGACACGACGTACAGGGAACTGAAAAACCTTTCACTCCTCATAACTGGCATCAAAGACGCCAAAAGCAAGTGAATGCGCTTTAAGAAGCTAAAGCTCTGTATTAATGGCAAGAGGCGAGTAATATAAAGTGATAATTCATAAACCCATTCTGTGTCTTGCTTAATAATCCATCTCATCTCTGGGCTATTGCTCAACACGTGTCAATTTGACTCGCTTCCTCTTTAGTTTATTGCCTAACCATAATTGCACTTTTATTTGTAACAAGGTCACAGATAGGACACTCTTACTCAAGTAGTTCAGTTACTTTAGGAGAATACGAATTGCTGGACAGAAAAAGACCAAGGTCTATCTACTTCAACTTCTACACTCCTGTTAGTCGCATGGTACAACCATAATGGAGTTGTCGACCAATCACAGCAATCAATCTCTCTCAATTAGTGCAGAACAGACTCAGACATGACAGAAGGAAACCCACAGTGGTGGAGAGCTTTGCGAACTAAAGGCCCACAGTCACTTGTTATTACCATGCCTGCGACACTTTCCACAGGTCATGTCTCAAATTACCATTATACTGTATTGCAAAACATTACTTTCTGAAAGAAATCTATCGAATTTCCATTTGAACTAAGCATACTAACTGTTTCCACCGTCTCCCCAGGCAATATGCTCCATAGATTTCAATCATCAGAGAAGTGATGGAAGGTGTTATCGAGAGTGCTATCAAGTGGCACGTATTCACAAATAATCTACTCAATGATGCTCAGTTTAGGTTCTGCCAGGACCACTAGGATCTACAAATTATTACAACATTGGGACAGACATGGACAAAATAACTGAATTTCAGAGGTGTGGTGAGAGTGACTGCCCTTGACTTGAACGCAGCATTTGACCGAGTGTGACATGAAGGAGCTACAGTAAAATTTAAGTCAATGGGAATCAGGGCGCAAACACGACAGTGGCTGGAGTCATACATACCACAAAGGAAGATGGGTGTGTTTTTTGCAGCCTAATCATTTCAGCCCAGGACATCGCTGCAGGAGTTCCTCAGGGCAGTGGCCTAGGCTCAACTACCTTCAGCTGCTTCATCAATGACCTCTCTCCATCATAAGTACAGAAGTGGGGATGTTCGCTAATGATTGCTATTGTTCAGTTCCATTAG
Source organism: Squalus acanthias (assembly GCA_030390025.1). Classification (NCBI taxonomy): domain Eukaryota; kingdom Metazoa; phylum Chordata; class Chondrichthyes; order Squaliformes; family Squalidae; genus Squalus; species Squalus acanthias. The sequence goes on along the minus strand of JASTWF010000114.1, from coordinate 1,010,884 downwards.
CAGCTCCTCGGATAATGAAACAGTCCGTGCCCGCATGCAGCAAGACGTGTCCACATTCAGGGTTGGGCTCTGAAGTGGCAAGTAACATTCGCGCCACACAAATGCAAGGCAATGATTATCTCCAACAAGTGAAATTCTAACCACCGCCCCTTGACATTCAACGGCATTACCATCGCCGAATCCCCAACCAGGAACATCCTGGGGAATTACCATTGACCAGAAACGTAACTGGACCAGCCACATAAATACTGTGGCTTCAAGAGCAGGTCAGAGGCTTGGTATTCTGCTGCGTTTGTCTAACCTCCTAACTTCCCAAATCCTTTCCAACATCTACAAGGCAGAAGTCAGGAGTGTGATGGAATACTCTCCACTTGGCTGGATGAGTGCAGCTCCAGCAACACTCAAGAAGTTCGACCCCATCCAGGACAAAGCAGCCAAATTGATCGGAACACCTTCCAGCACCTTAAACATTCATTCCTTCCACCACCGGCACACTGTGTCTGAATTGTGTACAATCTATAAGATGCACTGCAGCAACTCGCCAAGGCTTCTTCGACAGCACCGTCCAAAGCCGCGACCTCTCCCGCCTCGAAGGAAAAGAGCAGCAGGCGCATGGGAACTCCACCACCTCCAAATTCCCCTCCAAGCCACACACCATCCTGACTTCAAAATATATCAACGATCCTTCATCGACGCGGGCCAAAATCCTTGAACTCCCTCCCTAAAATCACTTTGGGAGAACCTTCACCACATGGACTGAAGCGGTTCAAGTAGGCGGCTCCCCGCCAACTTCTCTAGGGCAATGAGGGATGGGCAATAAAAGCTGGCCTTGCCAATGACGCCCACATCCCATGAACAAATCTAAATAATGATTTTTTAAATTCTCCTCAGCTACGGTAACAATTGGATAGAGCCGTCACTCACTGAGCCCGATGAGATTTGGCATTTACAACACTGAAGTAACTTCAGTCCTGCACTGGAGGTTCAGATATATTATTTGTCAATGTCCCTGATGAACACCTGCATTGTTTCTAAATTATCACCCTGCTTGTCTGTCCTCCAACTAAATACTGGGAAGACCGAACCCATTATCATCGGTCCCAGCCACAAAATCCGTTCCCGAGCCACCGACACCATCCCCTACCTGGCAACTGTCTGAGGCTGAACCAGAATGTTCGCAACCTTGGTGTCATATTTGACCCTCAGATGAACTTCCACCACATAACCGCGCCATCAGTAAGACCGCCTCTTTCCGCCTGCACAACATCGCACGACACGACCACTTTCTCAGTTGATATGCTGCTGAAACCCTCACTCATGCCTTTGGTACCTCGAGATTTGACTATTACAATGCAGTCCTGGCCGGCCTCCCACGTTCTAGCCACGCAAACTTGAGGTCATCCAAAACTCTGCTGCCCTTTTCCTAACTCGCACCAAGTCCCGTTCTCCGAACAGCCTTGTGCCAGCTGAGCTACATTGGCTCTCGGTTAAGCAATGCCACCATTTCAACATTGTCACACATGTTTTACATTTTTCCACGCTCTCTCCACTCCCTAACTCTGTAATCTCCTCCAGCCCACTGCAATCTTCTAATTCTGGCTTCTTGAGCATCCCCGATATAAAATGCTCCACTTTTTGCGGCCGCGACTGCAGATGCCAAGGCCTTATGCTCTGGAATGCCCTCTCTAAACCTCTGCGCCTCACTGCTTCTCCTTCCTCCTTTAAGATGCTCCTTAAAACCTACCTCTTTGAACAAGCTTTTGGTCATTCGCCCTAATGTCTCCTTATGTAGTTCAGTGACAAATTTTGTTGGATTACGCTCTTGTGAAGTGCCTTGAGAGGTCTTACGACATTAAAGGCGCTATATAAATGCAATTTGTTTTTGATTGTGAATTCAATCAGTAACAGTTTGAAAAAGTGGAAGGACTAACAACAACAGCAACGTCTTCGGCCCCTAAGCAGTGGCTGGATAGTGACCTCAAAATGTCACCAAGGAAATGTGGACAGTTTGTATTGTAACATGGCGTGAGGAGACTGCACCCAGCCCGGCCAGAGCTGAGTAACAGCTACCTGATTATTTAGTTATATTCCGATCATTTTACCGATAGTGGGGTGAGTCCTGCGATTCTTAATTGCTTAAATTCTGCCGTCTCTGGGTCAGACGTTATAAGTTGTAACCCACGCAACAATTTAGCTCTTTCATCTCAACGAACGGGCAGTGCAGCCCAGCTTTTGAAATGCACACACACAAAGGCGCGGAGGGTTTAATGAAATCCGAGTAGAATCATGGAATTATACAAAACAGGAGGAGGCCATTCGACCAATCGTACCTGTCCCAGCTCTCTGAAAGAGGAATCCAATTGTTACCACTCCCTGCTCTTTCCCCATAGCCCTGCAGATGTTTCTTATAAAGGGTTTGTTCCTGTCCTACGTCACCTAGCACACATTAAATGGTCATTGGTCCAATTGGTTGGTGGAATATGGCTGAGCACAAAATGGCTGCCATGTTTGCCGAGGTAACACCGTTTGTGACACAACAAGTGGTTGAGACGTTTCTTTTATCAGGCGTAAGAGTCTCACAGGCATTCGCTGGACAGTAGTTGGGCAAATAACCCAACCCGCCGCCAGCGAATGCACATTTCCCGGGGATGCGGAGGATCTGTCAAGCTGAAACTTGACAAGATAACAATTTCCGGGTTTTGCGCATGCGCAGCACACGTGGAAACCTGGAACTTGCGGGTCACGTACGCAGTAGTAGGCCTCGGATAATCCGGGCCAATAATTTCAAAAGGGAATTGTATAAATACTTGAAGGAGAAAATTGAATAGCTATGGGGAAAGATAAGAGCTCACGAGGTTGATTGTATTATATTAGGATGGAAATAGGATTGGCTAACTAACAGAAAAAAGAGAGTAGGCATAAATGGGTAATTTTCAAGTTGGCAAACTGTAACTACTGGGGAGCCACAGGGATCAGTGATGGGGCACAACTATTTACAATCTATATTAATTACTTGGATGGAGGGTCATAGATACATAGATACATAGATACATAGATACATAGAAGATAGGAGCAGGAGTAGGCCATCCGGCCCTTCGAGCCTGCTCCGCCATTTAATGTGATCATGGCTGATCCTCCAATTCAGTATCCCGTCCCCGCCTTCTCTCCGTAACCCTTAACCCCTTTTGCCTGTAGAAATATATCTAATTCCCTCTTAAATATATTTAATGAGCTGGCGTACACTGCCCTCTGTGGCAATGAGTTCCACAGGTTCACCACTCTCTGAGTGAAGAAATTTCCCCTCATTTCTGTCCTAAATGGTTTAGCCCTTATCCTTAAATTATGTCCTCTAGTTCTGTTCTCACCCGCCAAGGGAAACATTCCTTCTGCATCTAGTCTGTCTAGACCTGTCAGAATTTTATACACTTCTATGAGGTCCCCTCTCAATCTTCTAAACTCCAGTGTGTACATCCCTAAACTACATAGTCTCTCCTCATAGGTCAATCCCGCCATTCCTGGTATCAGCCTGGTGAATCGCCGCTGCACCCCCTCCATGGCAAGAACATCTTTCCTCAGATGAGGCGACCAAAACTGTACACAGTACTCGAGGTGTGGTCTCACCAGTGCCCTGTACAGCTGCAGCAAGGTATCCCTGTTCCTGTATTCCAACCCTTTTGCTATGAAGGCCAGCATACCGTTTGCCTTCTTGACCGCCTGTTGCACCTGCATGCTCGCCTTCAGTGACTGGTGTACAAGAACACCCAGGTCTCTCTGTACTTCCCCCTCTCCCAATTTATTGCCATTTAAATAATAATTTGCCCTCCCGTTCCTGCACCCAAGGTGGATAACTTCGCACTTGTCCACATTATAGTGCATCTGCCATTTATCCGCCCAATCACCCAGTCTGTCCAAATCGCTCTGGAGCTTCCTGATCTCCTCCTCTGAGCCCACCCCCCCTCCTAGTTTGGTGTCGTCTGCAAATTTGGAAATGCTGCATCCGACTCCCTGATCCAGGTCATTAATGTAAATTGTGAACAGCTGGGGACCCAGGACAGATCCCTGTGGTACCCCGCTTGTTACTGCATGCCATTCAGAAAATGAGCCGTTTATTCCAACTCTCTGTTTTCTATCTGACAGCCAGTTCTCTATCCACGTCAATACTTGCCCCTTTATCCCATGAGCTTCAATTTTCCATGCTAATCTTTTATGTGGGACCTTATCGAAGGCCTTTTGGAAGTCCAGGTACACCACATCCACTGACTCTCCCTCATCTATTTTACCAGTTACTCCCTCAAAAAATTCCAATAGGTTAGTCAAGCACGATTTACCCTTTGTAAATCCATGTTGACTCTGTCCTATCCTGTCCCCATTTGCTAAGTGCTCCGCTATTTCATCCTTAATGATGGACTCCAGCATTTTGCCCACAACTGATGTAAGGCTTACAGGTCTGTAATTACCTGCTTTTTCCCTACCCCCCTTTTTGAATAGTGGGGTAACGTTAGCTACCCTCCAATCCATGGGCACCGTTCCCGAGTCTAATGAATTCTGAAAAATCATACTTAGTGCATCCGCTATCTCTAGTGCCACCTCCTTCAGTACCCTAGGATGCATGTTATCAGGCCCTGGGGATTTGTCCGCCTTCAATCCCTTTAGCTTCCTTAACACCATATCCTTAGAGATATTGATTTGCATCAGTTCCTCCTTTGCCAATGTCCCTATTTTTCCCGATATCCCAGGGAGGTTTTTTGTGTCTTCCTTCGTAAAGACTGACCCAAAGTATGCATTTAGTTGGTCTGCCATTTCCTTATTTCCCATTATATATTCCCCCGTATCTGACTGCAATGGACCAACTTTGGTTTTCACCAGTCTTTTCCTCTTGATATACTTATAAAAGCTTTTGGAGTTAGTTTTTATATTTTCCGCCAGCTTGCTTTCGTAAGCTATTTTGCCCCTCTTGATTAAGCCCTTTGTCTTCCTTTGCTCTATCTTAAACTGTTCCCAATCTTCCGCTCTGGCGCTTTTTTTGGCTATTTTATACGCCCTATCTTTGGATTTTATGCTTTCTCTAATTTCCCCTGTTATCCACGGTTGAGTCACCTTTTTAGATTTCCTTTTATGCCAGATTGGTATAAACAAATTTTGCAATTTTATCATTCTATCTTTAAATGCTTGCCATTGTTTATCTACCTCCAGTCCTCCCAGGAACGTTGTCCAATCAGACCTACTCAGTTCCCGTCTAATGGCATCATAATTCCCCTTGTTTAAATTCAGGACCTTAGTCTCTGAGTCAATTTCTTCGCTCTCCATTTCGAGTGAGAAATCGATCATGTTATGATCGCTCTGACCCAAGGGTCCCCGTACAACAAGATTACTAATTAGTCCCTTCTCATTGCACAGTACCCAGTCCAATATAGCCTGTTCCCGAGTTGGTTCCTCGACATATTGATCCAGATAACCATCCCTTAAACACTCAAGGAATTCCTCCTCCTCATTATTTTTACTGATAAGGCTAGTCCAATCTATATGTAAGTTAAAGTCACCTATGATGACAGCTGTGCTCTTATTGCACGCTTCTCTAATTTCCCTCGTGATGCCCTCCCCAACCTCTATTTTACTATTTGGAGGCCTATATACCACTCCTATTAAAGTTTTTCGCCCCTCGCTATTTCTTAGCTCCACCCATATAGATTCTGTATTAACTGAGTTAATATCCTTCCTTTCAATTGCATTTATCCCCTCTTTTACCAGCAATGCTACCCCTCCTCCCTTTCTTTTTTGTCGATCCTTCCTAAATACTGAATACCCCTGTATGTTAAGCTCCCATCCCTGCTCACCCTGCAACCATGTTTCCGTAATCCCAATTAGATCATAATTATTAACCTCTATTTCCACAGCTAATTCATCTACCTTGTTCCTGATGCTTCTCGCATTAAGGTATAAAACCCTCAGGCTTTTTTTATGCTCACATTTTTTATGAATTAGTTTGGCCCTTTGTTTTTTGTTCCTCACCCTTTTACCATTTATTTCTGTCTGCCTTTCACTTTCCTCTATTTCACTACATAGGTTTCTAGCCCCCTGCCATACTAGTTTAAATGCTCCTGAACTGCTTTATCAAAAATTAACCCGAGAACATCAGTTCCATCTTTGCACAGGTGTAGACCGTCCCTTTTGTATAGGTCACACCTACCACAAAACTGGTTCCAATGCCTCAAAAATTTAAAACCCTCCCTCTTACACCACTGCTCAAGCCACGTATTTAGCCTAACTATCAGAGTGTAATGTAGCCAAATTTGCTGATGATACAAAGATAGGTGGGAAAGCAAGTTGAGAAGAGGACACAAATAATCCGCAAAGGGTTATAGGTAGGCTAAGTGAGTGTGCACAAATTTGGCAGATGGAGTATAATATGGGCAAATGTGAGCTTATCCACTTCGTTAGGAAAAATAAAAAAGCAAATTATTATTTAAATGGAGAGAGATTACAAATTGCTGCAGTACAGAGGGGTCTGTGGGTCCTTGTGCATGAAACACATAAAGTTAGTGTGCAGTTACAACAAGTAATTTGGAAGTCAAATGGGATGTTGGCATTTATTGCAAGGGGGATGAAGTATTACAGTAGGGAGGTCCTGCTACAATTGTACAGGGTATTGGTGAGACCACACATGGAGTACAGCGTACAGTTTTGGTCTCCTTATTTACGGAGGGATACACTTTCATTGGTGCCAGTTCAGAGAAGGTTCACTAGGCTGATTCCTGAGATGAAGGGGTTGTCTTATGAAGAAAGTTTGAGCAGGTTGGGCCGATACTCATTTGAGTTTAGAAGAATGAGATGGGATCTTATTGAAACGTATAAGATGCTGAGTGGGTCTAACAAGTTCGATGCAGAGAGGACGTTTCCCCTGGTGGGGGAATCTAGAAGTAAGGGGCATAGATTGGAAATAACCAGTCGCCCATTTAAAAGGTAGATGAGGAGGTATTTCTTCTCTCAGAGGGTGGTGAATGTGTGGAATTCTCTAGCCCAGAGAGCTGAGGAGGCGGGTCATTGAATTGATTGAAGGTGGAGATAAACAGATTGTAGAATGATAAGGGAATCAAGGGTTACGGAGAGCGGGCAGGGAAGTTGAAGTTGAGGCCAATATCAGATCAGCCAATGATCTTATTGAATGGTGGAGCAGGCTCGAGGGGCCCAATGGCCAACTCCTGCTCCTATTTCTTATGTTCTTATGTTCTTATGTAGGGCAGGGGGCTGGTTAAAATCAGATACCTCTTTCAGATAGCCAGTAGAGGCACGATGGGCCGAATAGCCTCCTTAAGAACATAAGAACATAAGAAATAGGAGCTGGAGTTAGCCATTCGACCCTTCGAGCCTGCTCCGCCATTCAATGAGATCATGGCTGATCTTCTGCCTAAATTCCATTCACCGGCTCCATCACCATATCCCATGATGCCCTTACTAGTCAGAACTCTATCGACTTCTGTTTTGAATATACCAAATGACTGAACCTCCACAGCCCTCTGCGGTAGGTAAAGAATTCCAAAGATTCACCACCCTCTGAGTGAAGAAATTTCTTCTCATCTCAGCCCTGAATGGCCTACCCTTTATCCTGAGGCTGTGGCCACTGATTCTAGACTCCCCAGCCAAGGGAAACATTCCCTCAGCATCCACCCTATCAAGCCCTGTAATAATTTTGTATGCTTCAATGAGTTCCCCACTCATTCTTCTGAATTCAAGAGAATACAGGCCTAGTTTACTCAAACTCTTCTCATACGACAGTTCCGCCATCCCAGGAATCAATCTCGTGAACTTTTGTTGCACTCCCTCGATGGCAAGTATATATTTCATTGGGTAAGGTGACCGAAATTATACACAGTACACCAGGTGTGGTCTCAACAAGGTCCAATACAATTGGGGTAGGACTTCTTTACTCCTGTACTCCAATCCTCTTTTAATGAATGCCAGCATACCATTTGCCTTCCTAATGCCTTGCTGAACCTGCACATTCACTTTCAGTGACTCATGAACAAAGACACCCAGGTAACATTTGAGCATCTGCATTCCACAATCTTTCACCATTTATGAAATACTCTGCCTTTCTGTTTTTCTACCGAAGTGGATAACTTCACAATTATCCACATTATTATCGATCTGCCATGTTCTCGCCCACTTACTGAGCCTGTCGACGTCCCCTTGAAGCCTCTTCACATCCTCTTCGCAACTGACACTACAACCGAGCTTGTTATCATCAGCAAGTTTGGAAATGTTACATTTAGTCCCCTCATCCAAATCATTGATATAGATTCTGAATAGCTGGGGCCCAAGCACCGATCCTTGCGGTACACCACCAGTCACAGCCTGCCATCCTGAAAAGGACCTGTTTATCCCTACTCGTTGTTCTCTGTCTGTTAACCAATTCTCAATCCATCCTTCTGTGCTGTATCATCTACAAATAGGGTCGAAATTTGTCTTGGCAATAGAACAAAACATGCGGTCCCGCAGTGCTCGGCCGTTACATGCCCTGCCCAATATTCAGTTCTACTGGCATTAATGCAGTTGAATATTGGACGGAATATAGGATATCGCCAGTTTTGCGCTACCACTGAAGGCGCATTTCTGCCCCCACCCCTGATTTTATATTCCACACATAAGCAATATTCTTCACCTGTGACAATTTATTGGCACTGCATAGAATAAAACACGAGAGCAAGTTTGCCTCAGCTCGCTTCCTCCAGCAATACTGACAAAGCTTTTCTGATACTTTGCTCGGTTGGATATTTATGAGTGTATCACTTTGCTGGATACAGCAATAGTGATTTATTTTCAACACCGCTGATTTAACTAAACCTAGCAGCCAACATAGCGAAAATTACCCTAATGATCTTTGAAAATCTACAACCTGGGTCCAAACCGTGTCAATAGGAAACTGGACGCTGTCAGTGTGTTTGATGGAGTGTTTTGTGGGAGCAAGCAGGGTTTCAATCAGGCGCAGCAGTACCGGATGTCACTGTGATTAGACACTGACTGGATCCGAGCTTCATAGACTCATCCAGCACAGTAGGAGCCCATTCGACCCATCGTGCCTGTGCCGGCTCTTTGAAAGAGCTGTCCATTTCATGCCACACTGCTGCACATTCCGCCTGGCCCTGCAATTCGTTTCCCGTCAAGTGTTTATCCAATTCCCTTTTGAAAGTTACTATTGATTCTGCTTCTACCTCCCTTTCAAGCAGTGAGTTCCGGATTCCAACTACACCCTGGGTGAAAATTTATTTCCTCAAATCCACTCTAAACCTCTTGCCCCTTACCTTGAATCTATGACACCTGGTTATTGATCCCTCTACTAAGGGGAACATTTCCTTTCTATCTACCATATTTATTCCCCTCATAATTTTGAACACCTCAATCAGTTCCCCGCTCAGCCTTCTCTTCTCTAAGGAAAACAACCGCAGCCTGTCCAGTCTCTCTTCAAAGCTGAAGCGCTCCAGCCCAGGTAACTTCCTGCTAAATCTCCTCTGCACCGTCTCCAATGCAATCACATCCCTCCTACAGTGTGGCGACTAGTACTTCACACAGTATTCCTTCCTCTTCTTCTTAGGCAGTTCCTCGGAACCGAGGATGACTTGCTTCCACATTAAAAATGAGTTTGCAGGTGACTGATGAGTGCAATGCGGGACCTACAGTCTCTGTCACAGGTGGGGCAGACGGTGGTTGAAGGGGCGGGTGGGTGGGGTGCTTGGGTTGACGTGTGCTCCTTGAACTGCCTGCGCTTGGCTTCCGCTTGCTCCCGGCGAAAAGACTCGAGGTGTTCGGCGCCTTCCCGGATGCTTCTCCTCCACTTTGTGCGGTCTTGGACCAGGGATTCCCAGGTCTCGGTGGGGATGTTACACTTTTTCAAGGAGGCTTTGAGAGTGTCCTTAAAGCGTTTCCTCTGCCCACCGGGGGCTCTCTTGCCGTGCCAGAGCTCCGAATAGAGAGCTTGTTTTGGGAGTCTCGTATCGGGCATGCGGACAATGTGACCCGTCCATCGGAGCTGATCGAGCATGATTAAAGCATCGATGCTGGGGATGTTGGCCTGAGCGAGAACACTGACGTTGGTGCGCCTATCCTGCCAATGGATTCGCAGGATCTTGCGGAGGCAGCGTTGGTGGTACCTCTCCAGTGCTTTGAGGTGCCTGCTGTACATGGTCCATGTCTCTAAGGCATACAGCAGGGCGGGTATCACTGCTGCTCTGTAGACCTTGAGCTTCGTGCCGTGTTTGTGGCCCTGGTCTTCAAACGCTCTCTTCCTCAGGCGACCGAAGGCTGCACTGGCACATTGAAGGCGGTTTTGGACTTAGTCGTCGACGTCCGCCCTTGTTGACAGTAGGCTCCCGAGGTATGGAAAGTGGTCCACGTCGTCCAAGGCCTTGTCGTGGATTTTGATAATCGGGCGGCAGTACTGTGTGGCGGGGGCAGGTTGATAGATGACCTTTGTCTTACGGATGTTTAGTGTAAGGCCTATGCTCTCGTACGCTTCGGTGAAGGTGTTGACGATGGTTTGGAGTGCGACCTCCGAGTGATCGCTGTGACCTCATTATCGTTTTGTACAGCTCCATCATAACCTCCTTGCTCTTATATTCCATGCCTCGACTAATGAAGGCAAGTATCCCATATGCCTTTTTAACCACCTTATCTACATGTCCTGCTGCCTTCAGGGATCAATGTACATGCACACCAAGGGCCCTCTGATCCTCTGTCCTTCCTAGGATCCTACCATTCGTTGTTTATTCCCTTTCCTTATTAGTCCTCCCAAAATGCATCACCTCACACTTTTCAGGTTTAAATTCCATTTGCCACTGTTCTGCCCATCTAACCATTCGGTCTATATCATCCTGCAGCCTGAGGCTTCCTTCATCGCTATTTACCACTCCACCAATTTTCGTGTCATCTGCAAACTTACTGATCATGCCTCCTACATTCATATCTAAATCATTAATGTACAGTACAAACAGCAAAGGACCCAGCACCGTTCGCTGCGGTACACCACTGGTGATTAGCTTCCAGTCACAGAAACAACCTTCGACCATCAAGCTCTGTCTCCTGCCACTAAGCCAATTTTCGATCCAATGTGCCAAATTGCCTTGGATCGCATGGGCTCTTATCTTCTTGACCAGTATCCCATGTGGGACTTTGTCAAAAGCCTTACTGAAGTCCATGTAGACTACATCAACTGCACTACCCTCATCCACACACCTAGTCATCCCCTCGAAAAATGCAATCAAATTGTCCAGACATGATCTCCCGCTGACAAAGCTATGCTGACTATCCCTGATTCATCCCTGCCTCTCAAAGTGGAGACTTATTCTGTTCCTCAGAATTGTTTCCAATAATTTCTCTACCACTGATGTCAGGCTCACTGGCCTGTAATTCCCTGGTTTATCCCTATCCCCTTCTTGAACAAAGTTACTACGTCAGCTGACCTCCTGCCGTCTGGCACCTCCCCTGTGCCCAGAGAGGTTCTGAAAATTTGTGTCAGTACCACTGCAATCTCCTCCCTTGCCTCATAAAGCAGCCTGGGATACATCCCTCAGGGCATGGTGATTTATCCAATTTTAAGCCCGCTGAAACCGCTAGAAGCACCTCCCTCTCAAAACTGATTTGTTGAAATATATCACAATCCTCCTGTCTGATTTCTATGCCTAAATCACCCTTCCCCAAAGTGAACTCAGATGCAAAATATTGGGCCAAAAATTCGGCCCTTCCCGGGTGAGTACGCACTGTGTACTCACCCGTAAGGCGTCCTGAAGTGCCGGTTTCCTGCATGCACTGCGCATGCGCGGGAAACCGAATCTACCGGCCTGGTGAAGGGGGCGGTTCATAGGTGAACCGCGTGCGCGGTAGAGTCTGTGTGCACGCAGCAAACTTAGCTTTTTTTCAGCTTTCTACAGGAGAGTAAGTATTTAAGAACCTGCACATTTAAAAAGGAGGGGCAGGACCCGTTTTCAACAAGGTAAGTGGTTAATTAAGTATAATTTTTAAAAAAATTCTACAGCTTTATCTTTTTTAGATAATTTAAAGAAAGGTAAGTTTATTTATAGCACTGTTAAAAAGTATTTTAATATTTTTTTTAATTAAAATTTTTGTTTAAAGTGTTTTTTTTAAATTGATTTTAATTTAGCTTTTCTTTTGGGGCCGATTTCAATTCATAGATTTGACAGGTCTCCTGTCAAATCAATGAATGAAAGATTGTCTGCTGCCATTGGCTCTCCATGGCCCACGTGGTACCAGGGGACGCATCGCACTAACTGTGCCCCTGGGACACGCAAGCACTGCACGCCGGCACTTGGAGCAGGCCCAGGAGCTGAAGTTCCCGTGGGCCCAGAGGTCAACGGCAGGCGCGATAGGTAAGTGCGCGCATGATCCTTTCCCCTGCGGCAAGCCGGAGAGGCGAATTTCAGGGCCATTAATTTAAAACCTCACCTACATCTTCCGGCTCTATACACAGATTGCCACTTTGGTCCCTTATGGGCCCTACTCGTTCCCTGGTTATCCTCTTGCCCTTAATACACTGATAAAACACCTTGGGATTTTCCTTTTTTTTTTCCTGCCAGTGTTTATTCATGCCCCCTCTTCGCTCTCCTAATTTCTTTATTAAGTACCCCCCTGCACTTTCTATACTCCTCTAGGTCTTCCACTGTTTTTAGTCCTTTGTATTTGCCAAAAGCCTCCCATTTTTCCTAATCCATTCTTGTATATCCTTTGACATCCAGGGTGCCCTGGGCTTGTTGGTCCCACCCTTGACCTTTACAGGAACATTTTGGCGTTGTACTCTCTCTATTTCCTTTCTGAAATACTCTCATTGCTCTGATGTGGATTTTCCTGCAAGTAGCTGATTCCAGTCCACTTTGGCCACATCCTGCCTTATCATATTAAACTCGTACTTTCCCCAATTTAGAATTTTTATTTCCGGTCCTTCTTTATCCTTTTCCATCACTACCTTAAATCTCAGCAAATTATTTTCACTGTCATCAAAATGCTCTCCTACTGACACATCTAACACTTGCCCGGCTACATTCTCTAGAATTAGGACCAGTACCGCCCTCTCTCTTGTAGGACTTTATTCAATCTGGCTCAAAAAGCTCTCCTGGTGCACTTTAAGAATTCCGCACCCTCTAAGCCTTTTCAAAATCTGACTATCCCAGTTAATATTGGGGAAGTTGAAATCCCCTACTATTATTATCCTATAATGTTTACACTTCTCTGAGATTTGCCCTCATATCTGTTCCTCTATCGGCCCCTGACTGTTTGGGGGCCTGTCGTACACTCCCAGCAAAGTGCTTGCCCCCTTTTTGTTTTTATGTTCTCCCCTACGGCCTCATTAGAGGAAGCTTTAAGATATCTCCCATCCTTACTCCTAGATTAATATTGCGACACCCCCTCCTCATTTACAACCCCCTCTGTCTCGCCTGAAGATTCTATACACCGGAATATTGAGCTGCCAGTCCTGCACCTCCCTCAACCATGTCTCTGTGATAGCAAAAATATCATTCTCCCATATGTTCATCAACAACTTCAATTCATCTGCCTTACTCGCAAGACTCCTTGCATTAAAATGAATGCCATCCAGCCTTGCCATACAGCCTTGTGCCGTTACATATTTGCTCTGCCTTCAAGCCTGACTTGTTATTTCCTCTGTATTTTGCTGTGCATCACCCCCTACTATAGCTCCACTCCGTATCCCATGCCCCTGCCAAGTTAGTTTAAACCCCTCCCAACAGTACGAGAAAAGTACTTCATTGGCTCTAGAGCGCTTTGGGACGACCTGAAGTGGTGAAAGTCGTGAATAATTTCAATTTCTTTCCTTTCCCTCTTTTTCCAGGTTGAACGCAAGCCTGCGCTCTGACTGTCACAGTGTGTCAGATACCACTCCTGAAAATCTGGGAATTAGGTTCATTATCAGTAGAAGGTGATAACCTATCACAGGGTGTTAGACACAGCCTCAATCCCCGGGACAAGTGTCACAATATCTGGGACTTGGATTTAAACACAGATCGAAGGACGGGACCTGCGGGTGTGTTGCGCACTATTGCTCCCTGCTGCTGCCCATCCTGAATGATTTGTCATCCTGCTTTAGTTCACCGGTGGAGGGTGGAGACCGACAGAGAGACAGGCTGGAAATGAAAAGGGAGACAAGCAGCAAACCCACCGACCTTCCGTATCGTTCAGGGCACTCATTTATAACCAAACAATAAATATATAAAAATACAAACAAATAACCAGAAATATCAACACTGTAAACATCAGTTTCGTTTTTTTTACTGTAAGAAAATATTTGACGTGTCTGTAGTGCCTTTCGTAGAGAATGACATGAATGAGAATATTAAAACAAGGCCTAATCAGAGTCCTGTTTAGATGATAGCGGGAATTTGGGCCCAGATTAAACAGAAGTAATTCCTTATCCTAAATATTTACATACTTACAAGTGTCTCTCAGCTGCTTTAATTGCCTCTATCCACACATTTGAAGGCGATACTGTGAGCAGTTGGTGACCATCCCCGCGGCCCTTTTCTTGTGTTTGTTCAACACCTGCTGACGGTTGAACGACATTCAGGAAGCGGTGTGGGGACAGCTCGCTCTCAATCTTCCGCACCTCAACCAGTGAAACTTGGATCATGTCCCGCCAACCCTTCACTGCCAGTAGGAATGGGCTGAGCGGACTCAACCTTTCTTCCGAGTAGCCGGCCACCGTTGTTGAGGGTCTCCGAGTGTTTCTACTTCCTCTCTGAGCTTCTGCTCTGAGTCGCGTGATTGCTCCAACACGGCCACATCTGCTAACTGCCAAATTCCGAATAGCAGAAGTGAAGTTGATGCAACGTTTCCTGGTCGTCATTGCGGCTAGAGTTGCCTGTAAACCTCCACTGTTTTTAATCGCGGCCGGGAACTTGTGGTCAGTGTAAATGATTAGTTTTTACTGGTATAGCTAACGGTCATAATGTCTGTGTTTGGCGTTTATTACAGCCTCATGTTGGTCAACAATCCATCAGAGAAAGAGATGCATCCACGTATATACCTCGTTAGATGTCTCCTCCCCAAAATAAATTAACACATTCATTAATTAACGTGGAGGCCGAGGGCAGGACTGAGGTACTTCATGCCCATTGCAGCTGTCCTCACGGAAAATAGGATGAAGGTAATGCTGCAGCAGAGAAGAGGGGATCAGAGATATTGGACAGGATCCAACTAGCTAGAATAGAGCTGCTAAATAGTTTGGCATCAATCAATGTTAACAAGTCACGCGGTCCAGATGGGATGCATCCTTGATTGCTGAGGCTTGCAAACGTGCAGATAGCAGAAGCTCTGATCACAACCTTTCAGTCCACATTGGACATGGGACTAGTGCCTGATGACTGGAGGATTGTAAAAGTTACACACCTGTTCAAAAAGAGGAGAGGGATAAACCTGGCAACTACTGGTCAATCAGTCTAACATCAATGGTGGGAAAACTACTAGAGAGCATTGTCAAGATCAAAATTAAATCTCACTTGGAGAAACATAAGCGACCGCCAGCACAGATCTGTTAAAGCAAATCGTGTCTGACTAGCCTGATTGAGTTATTTCGTGATGATCAGACCAGTTCGTTGAAGGCAGTGCAATAAATGTTGTATATATGGACTTTCAAAAGGCATTTGATTAAGTACCACATTACAAACTTATTCAGAAAATAGAAGCACATAATATTAAATAAATGATGGTAACTTGAATCTGTAATTGTCTAAGGGATAGGAGTTCGAGAGAAGTGGTGAACGGATGTTTATTTCTGACTGGAGAGAAGTAAGCATTGGCGTCCTCCAGGGGTCGCTATTAGGACCATTGATTTTCTCATTCTGTATAAATGACCTGGACTTGGGTATAGGGAGTACAAGTTCGAAGTTTGCGGATGATACAGAACTTGGCAAAGTGAGCAGGATAGTAGCAGGCTTCAGACATAGACAGACTGGTGAAATGGTATACGGCAGAAGCTAGTTTGCAGTCAAATGTTCAAGTGTTGCACTTTTGGGGGAACAGCATGGAGAGGCAGTACAATCTAGAAGGCTAATATTTTGAGGGGTGTTCAAGAACAGAGGGAACGGGGGTGGTGCATATTTATAAATCTTCGAAGGCGGCAGGTGATATGGCAGTTAAGAAAGAGTATGGGATACTTGGCGTAGTAAATAGGTCATCGAGCACAAAAAAAGGAAGTTATGCTAAACTTTTGCAAATCATTGGTTAGGCCTCAACTGGAGTATTGTGTACAATTGTGGGCATTACAGTAAGAAAGGATGTCAAAACCTTGGGGAGATTTACCAGTATAATACAAAGATGATGGACTTCAGTTAAGTGGAAGGACTGGAGGCTGTACCTAGTGGGGTGCCGCAAAGATCAGTGCTGGGGCCTCAGCTATTTACAATCTATATTAATAACCTAGATCAAGGGACCGAGTGCAATGTATCCATGTTTGCTGATGATACAAAGCTAGGTGGGACAGTATGCCGTGAGGAGAATACAAAGTGTCTGCAAAGGAGTATAGAGAGACGAAGTGAAAGGGCAGTAAGGTGGCAGATGGAGTATAATGTAGGGAAATGTGAGGTTATTTACTTTTTTAGGAATAGAAATACAGAACTTTTTTTAAATGGTGAGATATTTTTACGTGCTGGTGTTCAGAGAGATTTGGGCCGTCCTCGTGCAAGAAACACAGAAAGCTAGCATGCCGGTAGAGCAATCAATAAGGAACGCAAAAGGCATGTTGGCCTTTATTGCAAGGGGTTTGGATTTAAGAGTAAGGAAGTCTTGCGACAATTGTACAGGACCTTGGTGAGACCACACCTGAATTACTGGGCACAGTTTTGAGTATAAAGGGGTAAATTTTAAAGTTTGAAAATGATACGAAATTCGGACATGCAGTAAACAACGAGAAGGATAGCAACAGATCAGGAGGACATAGACAGGCTGGTGAAATGGGCAGACACATGGCAGATATAATTTAAATCAGAGAAGTGTGAAGTGATACATTTTGGTGGGAAGAATGGGGAGAGGCAAGTAAACTAAATGTTACAATGTTCAAGGGGTGCATGAAGAGAGGGACCTAGGGGTGTAGGTACACAAATCTTTGAAGGTGGCAGGATAAGTTGGTAAGGCTGTTAAAAAGCATGTGAAATCCTCGGCATTATTAATAAAGCATGGATTACAAAGGTAACGAAGTTGTGCTAAACATTTACTTGAAAAAAACTGGTTCACCTCAGCTGGAGTATGCTCTTTAATTCTGGGCACTTGAGAAAGGATGTTAAGGCCTTGGAGAGGGTGCAGAGGAGATTTACTAGAATGGTACCAGGGATCAGGGACTTCAGTTTTGTTGCGAGACTGGGTTATTCTCCTTAGAGCAGACAAGGTTAAGAGGTTCTGATAAAGGTGATCAAAATCGGGATTGATTTTGATAGAAAAACTAGGGAGAAACTGTTTCTACTGGTAGAATAGAAGCATAGAAACATAGAAAAATAGGAGCAGGAGTAGGCCATTAGCCCTTCGAGTCTGCTCCGCCATTCAATATAATCATGTCTCATCCTCTATCTCAATACCATATTCCCACCCTCTCCCCATACCCCTTGATGCCTTTTGTGCCTAGAAATGAATCTATCTCCTTCTTAAATATATTTAGTGACTTGGTCTCCACAGCCTTCTGTGGTAGAGAATGTCACAGCTTTACCACACTCTGAGTGAAGAAATCTGTCCTCATCTCAGTCCTAATTGTACTACCACGTATCCTGAGACTGTGACCCCTCAATCTAGACCCCCCCCCCCAGCCAGGGGAAACATCCTCCCTGCATCCAGTCTGTCTAGCCCTGTCAGAATTTTATACGTTTCAATAAGACCCCTCTCATTCGTCTAAACTCTAGTGAATATAGGCCTAGTCGACCAATCACTCCTAATACGACTGACCTGCCATCCCAGGAATCAGTCTGGTGTACCTTCGCTGCACTTCCTCTATGGAAAGTATATTCTTTCTTAGGTAAGGAGCCAAAACTGCACACAGTACTCCAGGTGTGGTCTCACCAAGGCCCTGTATAACTGTAGTAAGGCATCCTTGCTCCTGTACTCAAATCATCTTGCAATGAAGGCCACCATGCCATTTGCCTTTCTAACTGCTTGCTGCACCTGCATGTTTGCTTTCAGTGACTGGTGTACAAGGACACCCAGGTCCTTTTGGAAATCAACATTTCCCAATATATCACCATTGATACTCTGCCTTTCTGTTTTTTCCTGCCGAAGTGGAAAACTTCACATTTATCCACGTTATACTGCACCTGTGATGTATTTGCCCACTCACTCAACTTGTCTAAATCGCCTTGAAGCCTCTTTACATCCTCCTCACAACTCACTATCCCATCTAGTTTCGTGTCGTCAGCCAACTTGGAAATATTACATTTGGTTCCCTCATCCAAAACATTGATATATATATATTGTGAATTGCTGGGGCCCAAGCATTGATCCCTGAGCTACCCCACTAGTCATCGCCTGCCGACCGGAAAAAGACCCAATTATTCCTACTCTCCGTTTGCTGTTTAGTTTATCAATTTTCAATCCATGCCAGTATATTACCCCTAATCCCATGTGCTTTAATTTTGCACACTAACCTCGTATGTGGGACTTTATCAAAGGCTTTCTGAAAATCCAAATACACCACATCCACTGGTTCTCCCTTATCTATTCTATCAGTTACATCCTCAAAAAGCTCCAGGACGTTTGTCAAACACGATTTCCCTTTCATAAATTCATGTTGAATTTGTCTAATCCCGTTGGTATTTTCTAAGTGTCCTGTTATCACATCTTTTATAATAGACTCTAGCATTTTCCCTACTACTGATATTATGCCAACCGGTCTGTAGTTCCCTGTTTTCTCTCTCACTCCTTTTTTTATATAATGGGGTTACACCCTCCAATCTGCAGGAACTGTTCGATAATCTATTGAGTTTTGGAAGATGACAACCAATGCATCCACTATTTCCATGGCTACATATTTTAATACTTTGGGATGCGGATTATCAGGCCCTTGGGATTTATCAGCTTTAAGTCCCATTAATTTCTGCAGCACTATTTTTTTACTAATACTAATTTCCTTTAATTCCTCCTTCTCACTAGACCCTTGGTTCCCTAACATTTCTGAGGAGCTTTTTGTGTCCTCTTCCATGAAGACGGAACCAAAGTAATTTGTTTAATATCTCAACCATTATTTTGTTCCCCATTATAAATTCTCCCGTTTCTGACTGTAAGGGTCCTGCATTTTGTCTTCACTAATCTTTTTCTTTTTACATACTTGTAGAAGCTTTTCCAGTCGGTATGGTCGGTAACGAGAGAAAACAGATGTAAGGTGATTGCCAAAAGAACCAGAGGTGACATGACGAAACATATTTTTTACACAGAGCGTTTTTGTGATCAGAAATGCGCTGCCTGAAAGGGCGGTGGAAGCAGATTCAATAGTGACTTTCAAAAGGGAATTGGATAAATACTTGAAGGAGAAAAATTACAGGGCTATGGGGAAAGAGCAGGGGAGTGGTATTAATTGAAGAGCTCTAACAAAGAGCCGTCACAGACACAATGGGCCAAATGATCACCTTCTGTGCTGTAGCATACTGTGATAGGATGATACCCAGAGGGAGTTGGGCACAAATCCCATTGATGGTATTGTTTCTGCCAAAGGGACTGCTCTAGCCATAGCTGGTCTATAATGCACAATCCGGGGCCTTGTCTAAGTTGCCGGCCGTTGATATCTTTGACTGTGTGTGAGTGTGACTGAGGTGAAACTTCCCGGAAGCGCAATCCGCCATCTGAATGAAAAGAAAACAGTCTCCCCTCGCCAACAGCAGGAAGCTCACTACAAAGTACAAAATGCTCCGTAATCAGTAACGTCACTGTCAGCTCACCCGAATACTGCATCTTGGACAAAGCAAAATTATCATTAGATCAGACTGGCCTTTGTAAAGCGCTTCACACAACCTCAGCACTTCCCAAAGCTACTTTACAGACTATCAATTAGGCGCTCTTGTATTTCAGGGGAAAACAGCAGGCAAATGGCGCACAGCAAGTTTACACAAACAGCAATGAGACGAATGAACAGACAATCTTTACAGTGAGGCTCATTGATGGATAAATGTGCAGCACTCCCTTAGTACTGCCCCTCCGACAATGCAGCATTCTCACAGTATTGATTCTCTGAGAGTGCAGCACTCCCACAGTACTGATTCTCTGACCGTACAGAGCTCCCTCAGTTCTGCGCCTCTGACAGTGCGGCACTGGCTCAGTACTGATCCTCCGACAGTGCAGAGCTCCCTCAGTACTGATCCTCTGACAGAGCAGCAATCTCTGTACTGATTCTCTGACACTGCAGCGATCCCTCAGTACCGCCCCTCCGACAGTGAAGCAATCTCTCAGTACTGTACGAGAGTGTCAGACTACATTTTGTGCTCAGGTCACTGAAGTGGGTCTATGAACACACAATCTGCTGACTCAGAGGTGGGAGAGCTATGCACTGAGCCACGGCGGACCCTTGTCTGAAATGTGAGACAAGCAACAATACAGAATGTACCCATACGTGACTCACACTCCAGATAAACGGTTTCTGTGCCCAGTGAACAGCGACGCTGAAGCTTCAATGATTCATCAGCTGAGATAATATACAGCAAATGTGTTATTCTTTGCTGGGTCTTTATCCAACAATACTGCACACATTATAAGAATATAATGTTATTGTTTGATGCGCCTCCTAATAAATCTGAACTCGGATTGGTTGTTATGTTGTACTCCCGCCTCTGTAACATCGGCCGATTCCTCCTCTGCCTCAGCTCATCGGCTGCTGAATCCCTCACCCATGCCTTTGTTACCTCTAGACGTGGCTGTTCCAGCGCACTTCTGGCTGGCCTCCCACGGTCTACCTTACGTTAACTTGAGGTTATGCAACACTCGGTGGCCGTGTCCTAACTCCTAGCAAGTCCCGTTCACCCATCACCCTCTGTGCTCGCTGAACTTCATTGCCTCCCGGTCTTGCAAGACCTCGATTTCTAAATTAACATCCTGGTTTTCAAATCCTTCCGTGGCCCCGCCCCTCCCTAACACTGTAACCTCCTCCAGCCCTACAAGCTCCCAACATATCTGCAGTCCTTCAATTCATTGCCGATTTTATTCGCTCCACCACTGGCGGCCGTGCCTTCAGCTGCCTAGGCGCTCAGTGTCAGCCGTGGCTCAGTTGGTAGCGCTGTCGTCTCTGGGTCAGATTGTTATGGGTTCAACTCCCTCTGCAGAGACCTGATGGAGCGCTGCACTGTCGGAGGTGTCATTTTTCGAATGAGACGTCAAACCGAGTTCCTGTCTGCTCTCTCAGGTGGACGTAGAAGAACGTATGGCACTATTTCGAAGAAGAGTACGGGAATTATCCCCGGTGTCCTGGGGTCAATATTTATCCCTCAACCAGCATCACTAACACAGATTATCTGGTCATTATCACACTGCTGTTTGTGGGAGCTTGCTGTGCGCAAATTAGCTGCCCCGTTTCCTACATTCCAACAGTAACTACACTTCAAAAAAGTACTGAATTGGCTGTAAGGCGCTTTCGGACGTCCTGAGGTGGTGAAAGGCGCTTTTAAAGTCAAGTCTTTCCTTTAAGCTCTGGAATTCCCTCCCCAAACCTCTCCGCCTCTCTGCCTCTATTTCCTCATTTAAGACGCTCCCTTGAACCTACCTGTTTGAAAAAGATATTGGTCACTGTCCCAATATTTCCTTATGGGGCTCGGTGTAAATTTGTGTTGGGTAACGCAGTTGTGATTTTTTTTTACTACATTAAAGGCGCTGTATACATTAACCGGCGATATCGGAGTAGCCTTCAGTACCACAACATGCTGACTCCAATAGAAATAATCCTCGGGAGAGATGTCTGACGGGCGGCGAGTCCGATGTTGCCCATTTTACAGCATCGCCAAAGTCAAAAGTACCCAATTGATACATTTGCTTCAGTGCCCCCAATACCGTCGCCTTTCGCATCATTATCGACACTTTCAGATGTTATCAGTATATTTCTGGCCGGAGCGGTGCATCTGCATCAACTTTGCAATAAGTTTTCAGAACAGCTTACATTCCGCAAATACTCAGCAGGTCAGCAGCACTCCCCACACACTTAAAAAACAACCTTTTTGCATCTATGGACCAAATCAGTTAGACTAACATCAGTAATGGGGAAACTTTTACAGACAATAATCCAGGACACATTAATTATCACTTGAATAACCGTGGGTTAATAAATGACAGCCAACACATATTTGTTCGAGGCAATTGTTTTTTTGATTGAGTTCTTTGTTGAAGTGATGAAGAGGGTTGATGAGCGTAGTGCGGTTGGTGATTTGGTATATGGACGTTCAAAAGGCGTTTGATAAAGTGCCACATAGTAGACATGTTAGAAAAATTGCTGCCCATGCGTTTAAGGGGCAGTGGCAGTGTTGAATCAAAACAAAAAGCAGTGAGTAGTGGTGAACGACTGTTTTTTTCAGATTTGTGGTGTATGTGCAGTAGTTTCCCCCAGGGACCATTGCTCTGTTTGAAATATATATTAATGACCTGGGCTTGGGTGTACAGGGCATCATTGCAAACTTTAAACAAACTAGGAAATATCGGAAAAAGTGAGGTGGCTGGTAACAAAATTCAGAAGGACACAGACAGACTGGTGAAAAGGGCAGACACGTGGTGGATGAAACTTAATGCAGAGAAGTGTGAAGTGATGCATTTTAGAAGGAAGAACCTGGAGAGCCCATATAAATTAAAAGTTAAAATTTTAAAAGGGATGCTAAGAGTGGGAGAAAACAGGGGGTTTACGTAAACAAATCGTTGAAGGTGAGGGAAATGTTGCTGACACTGTTAATAAAGCATGCAGGATACTTGGCTTTATCAATAGAGAAACAGAGAACAAATGCAAGGAATTTATGCTAAAACTTAATAAATCACTGTTTAAGGCTGAGCTGCAGTATTTTGATCAATTCTGGTCACCGCACCTTAGGAAGGATGTAAAGATCTTGGAGCGGGTTTGGAGGAGATTCATTAATATTGCACCAGGAATGAGCGACTTCAGTTACGTGAAGTGATTAAAGAAGCTGAGATTGTTCTCCTTAGTGCAGGGAAGGATAAAGGGAAATTTAATTAAGCTATTGATAATTATGAGAGTTTCTTTATAATAGAGTAACTAATGATACACTGTTCCACTGGTAGGAGGGTCGGTAACAAGACCTCACAGATTTAAGGTAATTGGTAAAAGAAACAGAGGGGAGATTAGGAGAATGGTTTTTCATACAGCGAGATGTTGTGATCTGAAATGCGCTGCCTGAAAGGGCGGTGGAAGCACATTCAATAGTAATGATCAAAAGTGAATTGGGTAAATACTTGCAGTGGGAGGATTGCGGGGCTTTTTGGGGAAACAGCAGTTTTATTTTAGATTCTTTCCTCGGATGTGGGCGTCGCTTGCATGGTTGGCATTTATTACCCATCCCTCATTGCCCTTGAGAAGGTGATGGGACTAATTGGATAGCTCTTTCAAAGAGCTGGCAGAGGCACAATAGCCCGTATGGCCTCCTTCTGTGCTGTAAGATTATATGATTCTATCCACTTATTTATTGGTGCAGTCTAATAACAGGGGCAGCTCCAAAATGAAAGTAAAAGATCTAAAACTGCAGAAGATGTTTGAGAACCCGGAGAATTCTCTGCTGCAAAGTTAAGATTTTAACAGGAAATAGCATGTTGTGGTTGTGTACAATCCAAGTTTATGTAAATTATCCTGGTAATTTAACCCTCGAAGCCCTAGCATTCAATTCAAGTAGAAGGCCCATCACCAACTGTTGGGGTATAACCAGGAATGTGCAATAAATGTCGGCCTTACCAGCGGCGCCCCAATACAATGAAAGAATAAAAAGATACATTTTTGAACAAGCTATTCTAAAGCATTCAAATAACAATTTAATCAGCTGGATTTTGGACATATCACCTGCATTCAAATACACGCGGCTGTATGAGTCAATAAGGGACGAGTCCACGTTTAATGCAGAAATCCCACTCTCAGAATTAAACAGGTTAATTCAGCCGCCTGAACTCAGCGCGCCCTTCTGAGCAGAGTACATATCTTGGGATTTCATAATGAGATGACGAAGATGTTTTGTTAATTGTTGAGTCACTATGTATTGTGTGCATTCTGGAATATTCGGATCCATAATCAAATAGGAGGGATTATGCAACCTGCCAGTCTCAGCGGGGGCTTCCTCTCTGTTTAAAGAAGCCCCTTCGAGAACAGTAGGTTAGAGCGCCATCCAGAGCATCCACCAGATTCATCGCTTCTCACAAATAATGTATCAACAATTCATAATTCTTCAGATCGAATTCGTTTACTACGCCTTTGATGCAATAGCCGGTGTTCTCGGTAAGCCATGCCAGGCGGTGGTTAGTCGTAAAGCTAATTTAGCCAGTCTTCTCCTCGCCTATTCACTGAAATCCCTTCAGGCAATCGTACGGTCGTTCCCACGCTATTTCACCTGATGCTTTACTCGAACGGTGAACTATGGTTGAATTTCCGCCAGGGAGCAATGTCACCAGACGGTGATTTTATTTTTTCACGATCCGCGAACAAACTCTGCTCCAGATTGAGCAGGTGTGTGCGAGTGCAGGTATCTAATGAAGGGTCATATCTGACTTTCATTGCACTGAGTGTGGGGAACTATGCCGAGTGACACAGGCTGGTAGCGACAGGATCTGATCGATATTTAATATGTTCTGTTAATTCAGTGGCAAGTAGTTGTCTCCGGATTGTAGGCAGTGAGCGCACTCCACGCTGTGTGGATTTCATTGTGTCAGGATGATTGTAAATGAACTACACAATAATACAGGGTATAATGAAATACTTCAATTTTTAAAGCTATGATATTTTTTCTCCTCGTGCTGTCATGTACTGATGTCATGCGGTGTTGCAGGAACAGCTCTCCACTACAGCACTAAACGCGGTGACTGTCTCTCATCTCTGAAGAGCCGCAACTCAAAAAGGGCTAACTTCAGGGTGTTGAAAGGGGAGCTGGCCCAGGCGGATTGGGACAATGATTGGCAGTTAAAACAGTAAATGAGAACTGGGAGGCCTTCAGGGAGGAGATAGTGCGGGTACAGTGTGGGCACATTCCTATGATGGGAAGGAAGGGCTTCCAAAGTTAGAGCTCGTTGGATGACTTTGAGATTAAATTTGAATAGTTAAAGGAGGCTTATAATAAATGTCTGGTTCATAATGCAGCAAAGAAACAAACAGAATACAAACATGTATAAGAGAACTGGAAAAAGGAAATAAGAGGGCCAAAGATAATATATGACAAAAGATTAGCAAGCAACATAAAGGGGAAAAGTAAAGTGTTTTACTATACTATAAAGAGCAAAAGGGAAGTCAAACGAAGGGTGAGCCGATTAGGGACCAGAATATATGTTTACTGGTGGAGGTAGAGGGAATGACTGAGGTACCGAATGAGCACTTTGCAAATGTAAGGATGTTAAGCTCAAAGTTTATGAAAAATTGGTTCTGCCCCAGATGTTGTCTTGCGTCCAATTCCAAGCAACAAACTTCAGGAAGGATGTCAAGGCCTTAGAGAGTGTGCAGAAAAGATTTGATAGAATGGCACCAGGGAGGCGGGACTTCAGTTACGTTGTGAGACCAGCGATGCTCGGATTGTTTTCTTTGCAGCAGAGAAGGTTATGGGAAGATTTAATAGAGGTGTTCAAAATTATGAAGGGTTTTGATAAAGTAAATAAGGAGAAACTGTTTCCAGTGAGAAGAGGCTCGGTAACCAAAGGATACAGATTCAAATTAATTTGCAGAAGAGGCAGAAGCAGATAAGGAAAACCGTTTTATGCAGTGAGTTATTATGAACTGCAATGCACGGCCTGAAAGGACGGTGGAAGCAGGTTCAATAGTAACTTTCAAAAGGAAATTGGTTAAATACTTGAAGGGTAAAAAATTGCAGTGCTGTGGGGACAGTGCAGGAGAGTGGGAGTAATTGGATAGCTCAAAGAGCCGGCACAGGCAAGATGGGCTGAATGGCCTGCTTCTGTGCTGTTTCATTCTCCCATTTCGTTCTTATTATTCATTCATGGCATGTGGGAGTCGTTGGCAAGGCCCGCATTTATTGCTCATTCCTAATTGCCCTTGAGAATGTGGTGGTGAGCCGCCTTCTTGAGCCGCTGCAGTCCGTGAGGTGAAGCTACTCTCACAGTGCTGTTAGTGAGGGAGTTCCAAGATTTTAACCCAGTGACGATGAAGGAACGCCGATTTATTTCCAACTCACGAAGGAGGGGAAGTTGCAGGTGGTGGTGTTCCCATACGTCTGCTGTCCTTGTTCTTCGAGATGGTAGAGGTCACGCGTTTGGGAGGTGCTGTCAAAGATTCCTTGGCGAGTTGCTGCAATGCAGTTTGTAGATGGTACACACTGCAGCCACGGTGCGCCGGTGGTGTCGAGAGTGAATGTTTAATGTGTTGAATGGAGTACCGATTAAGCGGGCTGCTTTGCCCAGTTTGGTGTTGAGCTTTTCGAATGCTGTTGGAGCGGCACTTATCGAGGCAAAAGGAGAGTATTCCATCAGACTCCTGACTTGTGCCTTGTAGATGGTGGAAAGGCTTTGGGGACTCAGGAGATGAGTCAGTCGCTGCAGATTATCCAGCCTCTGACCTGCTCTTGTAACCACTCTATTTATGTGGCTGGTCCAGTTAAGTTTATGGTCAGTAGTGAACCCCAGGATGTAAATGGGGGAGCATTTTGCGATGGTAATGCCGTTGAATGTAAAATGGATTTGGCTTGATTCTCTCTTGTTGGAGTTGGTCATTTCCTGGCAGTTGTTACTTACCACTGATCAGAACAAGGCCTGAATGTTGTCCAGTGTTTGCTGCATGCGGGCACCGACTACTTCATTATCTGAGGAGTTGCCAATGGGAGTGAACCCTTTGCAATCATCAGTGAACATCCCCACTTCTGATAGTAAGATGGAGGGATGGTAATTGATGAAACAGCTGAAGATGGCTGAGTCTAGGGCACTGCCCTGAGGAACTCCTGCTGGGATGTTCTAGAGCTCACCTGATTGAACTCCAACATCCACAACCATCTTCCTTTGCGCTAGGTACGACTCCAGCCAGTGTAGATTTTCCCCTGATTCCCATTGATGCTGGAAAGGCTTTGGCGAGGCAGGAGGTGAGTCACTCGCCGCAGAACACCCAGCCTCTGACCTGTGCTTTTAGCCACAGTATTTATTTGGCTGCTCCAGTAAAGTCTCTGGTTAATGGTGACTCCCAGGATGTTGATGGTGGGGGATTCGGCGATGGTAATGCCATTAAATATCAAGGGCGTTGGAGATAGTCATTGGCTGGCAGTTGGGGGCGCGAATGGTACTTGCAATTTATCAACTCAAGCCTGAATGTTGTCCAGGTATTGCTGCATGTGGGCATGGATTGCTTCATTATCTGAGAAGTTGCGAATGTAACCGAGCAATAGCAATCATCATCGATCATCCCCACTTCGATGATGGAGGGAAGGTCATTGATGAAACAGTTGAAGATGGTTGCGCCGAGGACACTGCCCTGAGGACCTCCTGCAGTGATGTCCTGGGCGTGGGATGCTTGGCCTCCAGCAACCACAATCATCTTCCTTTGTGGTAGGTATGACTCCAGCCAGCGGAACATTTTCCATCTGATTCCCATTAACATCAATTTTATTCGGCTCCTTGATGCCACACTCGGTCAAATGCTGCATTAATGTTGAATGCAGTCACTCTCACCTCACCTCTAGAAATGAGCTCTTTTGTCCTTGTTTGGACAAAGTCTGTAATGTGGTCTCAAGCCGAGTGGTCCTGGCGGAACCCAAACTAAGCATCAGTGAGCAGGTTATTGGTGAGTACGTGCCGCTTAATAGCACTGTCGACGACAACTTCCATCACTTTGCTGAAGTTTGAGAGTAGACTGATGGGGCGGTAATTGACCGAATTGGATTTGTCCTGCTTTTTGTGGACAGGACATTACTGGACAATTTTCACGTTGTCGGATAGATGCCAGTGTTGTAGCTGTACTGGACCAGCTTGGCTAGAAGCGCGGCTAGTTCTGGAGCACAAGTCTTCTGCACTACAGCCAGTATGTTGTCAGGACCCATAGACTTTGCTGTATCGAGTGCACTCAGCCGTTTCTTGAACTCATTGGATTGAATCGAAATGGCTGAAGATTTTTTTTTGTGATGGTGGAGGGCGATATGGATCATCCACTGGGCACTTCTGGCTGAAGATGGTTACAAACGCTTCAGCCGTGACTTTTGCAATCTCGTGCTGGGCTCCGCCTTCATTGAGGATGGGGATGTTCACGAAGCCTCCTCCACCCGTTATTTGTTTATTTGTCCACCACCATTTACAAACGGATTTGGCAGGACTGCAGAGCTTTGATCTGATCCGTTGATTGTGGGATCGCTTAGCTCTGTCTGTAGTTGCTGCTTCCTCTATTTAGCATTCATGTAGTCTGGTATCGTAGCTTCATCATTCGGCCCCTCATTTTTAGGTACACCCGGTGCTCCTTATGGCATGCCATTCTGCACTCCTCATTGAACCAGGGTTGGTCCACTGGCTTGATGGTAATGATGGAGTGAGGCAGATGCTGGGCCATGAGATTACATATTGTGGCGGTGTTCAATTCTGCTGCTGCTGATGGCCAACAGTATCTCATGGATGCCCAGTTTTGAGCTGCTAGATCTATTCTTAATCAATAGCATTTAACAAGGTGGTAGTGCCACACCAAACGATGGAGGTGGTCATCAATGTGAAGACGGGACTTCGTCTCTGCAAGGACTATGCATTGTCACTCCTTCCAAATCTGTCATGGACCGATGCATCTGCTGCAGGTAAATTGGTGAGGTCGAGGTCAAGTAGATTTTTTCCTTCCTGTTGGTTCTCTCACCATCTGCTGCACACCTAGTCTACCAGCTATGCCCTTCAGGACTCGGCCAGCTCGACTAGTAGTTGTGCTACCGAGGCATTCTTGTTGATGGACATTAAGGCCCCCACCCAGAGTACATTCTGTCCTCTTGCTAACCTCAGTGCTCTTCCAAGTGGTGTTCAACATGGAGGAGTACAGATTCACCAGCTGAGGGAGGGCTGTACGTGGTAATCAGCAGGAGGTTTCCTTGCCCATGTTTGGCCTGAAGTCGAGAGACTTCATGGGGTCCGGAGTCAATCTTAACAACAACAACAACAACTTCTATTCATATAGCGCCTTTAACGTAGTAAAACGTCCCAAGGCTCTGTTCAGGAGTATTTTAAGACAATAAGTTTGACACCCACCAAAAGCTTTTTCAAACACGTAGGTTTTAAGGAGCGTCTTAAAGGAGGAAAGAGAGGAAGCGAGGCGGAGAGGTTTAGGACGGGAATTCCAGAGCTCAGGGCTCAGTCAGCAGGAGGCACGGCAATCAATGGTTGAGCGATTATAATCAGGGATGTTCAAGAGGGCAGACTTAGAGGAGTGCAGATATCGCAGGGGGTTGTGGGGCTGAAGGAGATTATAGAGATAGGAAGGGGTGAGGCCGTGGAGGTTTTTGAAACAATGATGAGAATTTTGAAATCGAGGCGCTGCTCAACCGGGAGCCAATGTAGGTCAGCGAGCACAAGGGTGATGGGCGAACGGGACTTGGTGCGAGTTAGGACCCACGGGGGCAGCCGAGCTTTGGATGACCTCAAGTTTACATAGGGTGGAATGTAGGAGGCCAGCCAGGAGTGTGTTTGAACAGTCAAGTCTGGAGGTAACAATGGCATGGATGAGGGTTTCAGCAGCGGATGAGCTGATCAAGGGAGAAGACGGCCGATGTTACGGTGGTGGAAGTAGGCGCTCTTTGTTATGCTGCGGATATGTGGTCGGAAGCTCATTTCAGGGTCAAATATGACACCAAGGTTTTGAAAAGTGTGGCTCAGCCTCAGACAGGATGTTAGGGAGAGGGATGGAGTCAATTGCTCGGAAACGGATTTTGTGCCGGGGACCGAAAAAATTGTTTTCGGTTTTCCCAATATTTAATTGGAGAAAATGTTTAAGGACTCCCAGGGCAGACCCTCTCGACTGTATACCACTGTGCCACCAACTCTGTTGGGTCTGAACCTCCAGTGCGACAGGATCCACCCAGGGACAGTGATGGAGGAGTCTTGGACGTAGGCTGACAGGTAAGATTCTGTCGGCATGACTGTGTCAGGCTGCTGCTTGACTAGTCTCTGGGGCAGCTCTCCCAATGTTGGCATATGTCCCCAGGTGTTAGTGAGGAGGACTTTGCAGCGTTGACTGGGCCTTTGCCGTTTCCTATTCTGGTGCCGAGGTCGATGCCGTGTGGTCCGTCCGGTTTCATTCCTTTTGTTTTTCCTAGCAGTTTTGGTACAACTGAGTGGTTTGCTGGGCCATTTCAGAGGGCAGCTAAGATTCAAACACGTCTCTGTCTGTCTGGAGTCACATATAGTCCAGACTGGGTAAGGACGACAGATTTCATTCCCTAAAGGACAATTATGAAGCAGATGGATTTTAATGCCAATCCGGTAGTTCCATGGTCACTATTTCTGATACTAGCTTTTTTTTCCGATTTATTTAATTAACTGAATTTAAATTCCACAGCTGCAGTGGTGGGATTTTAACTCGTGTCCCCGGATGATTAGTCCAGCCCTCTGGATAAAGGGACCAGTTTCTATCGTTCGAGACAACATCAACACATCAACTCTCTGGGAAATCTGATCTATTTGACGCTTTTGTGTTTGTTCGGGTATTTTCCTTGTATATTCCCTTCCAGTTAACCTGGTGGCGATTGTGATCCTGTGCCGAGGAAAGTGCGATCTCTCCAAATGCATCGCTCGCTACCTGGTGGCCATGGCAACGGCCGATCTACTGGTCGTTCTCTCCGATGTGATATTGTTTACGATCTGTTACTATTATGGCGGTTCTTTCCTGGACTCCACTCCCATATGTTGCATCAATTAATTCCTGCGTTACGGAGCCACGACGTTTTCGGTCTGGTTAACGGTCGCCTTCACCTTTGATCGGTTTGTAACTATTTGCTGGCAAAACCTGAAAACAAGATATTGCACGGAGAGAACGGCGGCCGTGGTGATCGGCCCCGTGACTGTGCTGGGCTGTCCAGAGTGTGTCCCCTGGTACTTTAGGTATAAACCTCGCTTTGTCATTAATAACCTATCGTAGCGATGCAGCACGGCACTATACTTGTACATTACCCCCTCGTGGACCGTGTTCGAGCTCTTTCACCGCATTTTAGTTCCTTGTGTTCCCTTCGTTCTGATATTGCTGCTCAATTCTCTGACCGCCAGATATATTTTAGCGGCCAGTCGAGTCCGCCGGGGCCTCCGAGGCCGCAGCAATGGAGAGGATCAGAAGTACCCAGAGATGGAGAACCGAAGGAAGTCAATGATTTTACTCTTCACCATATCGGGCAGCTTTATAGTGCTGTGGATGACAGACGTGGTGTTTTATATCTATCAGCGAATTAGCGGCCTGAACTATTACACTGCCAATGACCCGGCCTATATTGCGGCCTCTGCAGGAGCAATGCTGCAGCTCCTCAGCTCCTGCACCAACACCTGTATTTATGTAGTGACCCAAAGAAAGTTCAGAGAGGAGCTGAAGAACGCCGCGAAATACCCACTGAATCTCATTGTGAAATTCATTAGATAAGCAGCTGAAGCTCTTTCAGAATCAGAAATCCACTTCGGGTCCCTCCCCCCACACACACTACATGGCTTCTGAATGGGAATCGCCACCCTTTCCCCATCGTCACTGAGCATTCACTATCAGTAAAAGTCACAATTTCGGGTAAAGCAGGTGTGAACAAAACAAGCACAAGACTGAGATTAAGCGGACTGTTTATTTCATTGTAAAGATATTTCAATAAAGGAAAATAATACAAAGCAAACGGCCAAAATCGTCGATCCCAAAATCAAACGGATAATAGTGACGGATGTTAGCACAAGTGAGACCTCCATCCCGCCTGTGCACCTCCCAGTCAGGCAGTGTTCTGCAGCTCGGCCCTGCTCACTGCTTGAGTTAACCGTCATCGGGAAGTTAGCCGCTTCAGTGAAGCCGTGTTGTAATTTACCCTCGCTTTGCCCAGTGTGCCTCGGAATGGATCGGCCTGGATTTGGTTCCTCTGCTCTGCAGCCTCGCTCTGCACCCTCTCTCTCTGTTTATAAGCCTCTCGCGGACTCACTATACGCCATTCATGTCTGTAACTTAGTAGAATGCATCTACAACTCTCTGCAGCCTGGATTGCCGCGGAGCCTGAAACTTGGGAAAAAGGCCTTGAGAGGAATTTTTTTTTCAATGCAGCGAAATCGTTCAAATTCATGCAGGGCTTTGTTAGAGTAAATGAGGAGAAACTGTTTCCACTGGCAGAAGGATCAGTAACCAGAGGACACAGATTTCAGGTAAGCGATAAAGAACCAGAGGTGAGAGTAGGAGAAATTCCTTTATTGAGCGATTTGTTCTGATCTGCAATTCACAGCCTGGCAGTGGGGTGGAAGCAGATTCAATAGTAACTTTCAAAAGGAAAATGGACATATACGTCAAAAGGAAACATTATCAGTGGAATAGGACTAATTAGAGAGCTCATTCAGAGAGCCAGCACAGGCGCGATGGGCCGATCGGCCTCCTTCTCTGCTGTACGATTCTATGATTCTACGAGTGACATCATTCTGATACTGCGTGTCATCACAGGTCAATGGGATAACAAACTGACATTCTCTACACAGAATGACATGCTTTCTGTGAGCCTCATGGATTCGCTGTAACTTCAAGTTTTATCATTCCACTTAGTTCCAGAGCCCAGCATTTCATCGCGGGGAGAGAGTTTGTTGTCGAACTGTAAGTGACAAAGCATCTCTGAGGCCTCATCTGTGTCAGGAATTCATCAATTGATAAGAGGACAAAACTCCTCCAGTTAAATCGAAGGCAGACCATTAAATTGACGCAGCGAGAAAGATAGAGAGAGATTTGCATTTATATAGCGCTGGGCGTCTCAAAGCGCATTACAGCCAATTTTGAAGTGTAGTCGTTGTTGTAATGTAGGAAACGCGGCAGCCAATTTGCGAACAAGATCCCACAAACAGCAAAGTGAAAAGGACCAGATAACCTGTTTTTGTTGTAGAGCCATTGAGTCATAACGGCACAGAGGGCGGCCATTCGGCCCATCGAGTCCGTGACAGCTCTCTGTTGAACAGTCCAGTCAGTCCCATTCCCCCGCTCTATCCCCGTAACCCTCCAAGTTTATTTCCCTCAAATGCCTATCCAGTCTCCCCTTGGAAACATTGAGTGTCTCCGCTTCTACCACTTCCGTCAGCAGTGAGGTTCAGGTGTCACCACTCGCTGCGTAAAAAGCTTTTTCCTCACGTCCCCCCTGTATCTCTTGCCCAAAACCTTAAATCTGTGTCCACTAGTCTTTGTACAATCTAATATTGGGAACTGCCTTTCCCCATTCAGCCTATCGAAACCCGTCAGAATCTTGTACACGTCTCTCAAAACACCCTACAACATCCTTTTCTCCAATAAAAACAAACCCAGCTTCTTCAACCTGTACTTGTCGCTAAGACTCCCATCACCAGAATTATTCTGGTAAATCTCCTCTGCACCCTCTAAAGGGCCTTCACATCCTTCCTAAATTGTGGTGACCAGAACTGGATGTCATACTCCAGTTGCGGCCGAATCAGCGTTTTAAAATGGTTCAGCATATCTTCTCTACTTTTGTAATCAATACCTCTATTTATGAAGCCAAAGACCCCATATGCTTTGCTAACCAATCTCTCAATATGTCCCGCCGCCTTTTTCTCTGCACACTCTTTAAAACTGTGCCATTAAGCGAATATTGCCTCTCCCTGCTCCTTCTGCAAAAATGCATCACCTCACACTTCTCTGTATTAAATTCCATCTGGCACTTGTCTGACCATTCTGCTACCCTTTCCATGTCCTGTTGCAGTCGATTGGTATCGTCCTCACTGTTTGCCACGCCTCCAAGTTTGGTGTCATTGGCAAATTTCGAAATTCTACTCGAAGTTCCAATATCCAGATCTTTTATATATATCAAAAATACAGTGGCCCCAGCACGGATCTCTGGTGAACACCACTGTCTACCATCATCCAGTCTGAAAAAACATCAATTTACCACAACTCGCTGCTTTCTGTCCTTAATCAAATTTCTTTTCCAAGCTGCCACTGACCCATCTATTCCACGAGCCTCAATTTTGTTAACCAGCCTTCCATGTGGTAATTTCTCAAACGCCTTTCAAAACCCATGTAGACAACATCCATTGCATTCCTTCATCAATCATCCCTGTTACTTTATCAAAAAATTCCATTAGATTAGTCAAACATGATCTGCCTCTTTCAATCCGTGTTGGCTCTCCTTAATTAGCTTAAACCTTTGCAAGTGCCCGTTAATTTTTTCCTTGATTATTGTTGATAAAACTATACCCAGCACTGCTTTTAAATTCACCGGTCTGTAGTTACTTGGATTGTCCTTACACCCTTTCAAAAACAATGGTGACACATTTGCCACTTTCCAATTCTCAGGCACCCACCACACACCCCACCCACACCGCATCTAGGAAAGATTGGAAAATTATGGCAAGCCTTTCCGCTATCTCCTCCCACAATTCCCTTAGCAACCTGGGATGCAAGCCATCTGAACCTGGTGACTTATCCACTCTAAACATACCCAGTCTTTCTAGTACATCATGTCTATCAATTTTTGCCCCTTCCATTGCTTCCACCTTTTCCAATCTACCGATATTTTGTCAGCATCCACCTCCTTAGTGAACACTGATACAAAGTACGCATTGGGTATTCTAGCCTTGCCCTCTCCTCTAAGCATACAGCACCTACTTTGTCCCTAATAGGCCTCACCTCGCCTCTTACTACCCGTTTACAGTTACTGTTTACATGCCGGTAGAAAAATTTTGGTTCCCATTTATGCCAACCGCCATTCTACTCTCAAATTCTCTCTTTGCGAATGTTATTTTCGTCTTCCCTTCCCCTCTGAACTTATTGTATTTTGTCTGCTACTCCCTTGAAGAATACTGGCGCAGGGAGGTATATTGGCCAGGACACCGCGGATAACTTCCCAATTCTTTTTCGAATTAGTGACATGAGATATTTTACTTCCACCTGAGAGAGCAGACGGGGCCTCGGTTTAATGTCTCATCCGAAAGACGGCACCCCTGACAGTGCAACCATCCCTCAGCACTGCACTGGCGTGTCAGCCCAGATTTATATGCGCAAATTCCTGGAATGGGAATATAAACCCACATCCTTCTAACTCAGAGGCGAGATTGCTACCAACTGAGCCAAAGCTGACAGTATTTGTTATGTAATGTTCCTTTAGTAGAACGAACTAACTGGAAGATGTGTCAAGAGTCACGGAGAGTTTAGCTTCAGGCCTTACATAGAGGAGCAGTCAGTATCCGAGTGGATTGTGTGTCTCCGGGATAAAAGAGCTGGCAGCGACAGTCAAGGTGGAAACAATGCTGGTGCTTTCCAGATTTCTAACTGTCAATCTGATCAGTGTGTGGATCCAACTTGTTCGGTGAAGAACTTTACTACAGACAGTCTCATCATATCAATTTCATACTGAGATTATCAGATGTTTTGTAGAATCGCTTATCCAGACAGTGTGTTGTACTTGTTTTAGTGCCTTATAAATTATATAACTGCGGAATCTATTTATTAAAAATGAAGCCTGACCTCAGTGTCACTAATGTGTACGGATTGTTTCATTGAAGGTCTGGAACATAAGACAGTAATATATGTTGACACTGTTCCCCAGGGATCGGTATTAGGACCAATGCTCTTTCTGATACATAGTAATGACCTGGACTTGGGTTCACGGGGCATAATTTCAAAATGTGCAGATGGCACGAAACTGGGAAATGTAGTAAACAATGAGGAGGATAGTAACAGACTTCAGGAGCACCCTGCCAGAATGGTGAAACGTGCAGCCACATGGCAGATGAAATTTAACGCAGAGATGTGTGAAGTGGTACATTCCGGTAGGAGGAATGCGGAGAGGACATAATAACTAAGGGGTACAATTTTAATAAGGGTGCATGAACAGAGAGACCAGAGGTTGTAGGTACACAAACCTTTGAAGTGGCCAGGCAAGCTGAGAAGGCGGTTAAAAATGAATTTGTGATAAATGGCTTAATTAATAGAGGAATAGAGTAAATAGCAAGGAAGTAATACTAAACCTTTATAAAAGTTGGTGGATCATCAGCTGAAGTATTCTGTCCAATTCTGCACACCACACTTCAGGAAGGATGTGAAGGAGAAGAGATGGTGCAGGAGAAATGGACTCGAATGGTTCCAGGGATGAGGGACTTCAGTTATGTGGAGAGTCTGAACAAGCTGAGGCTGTTCTCCTTTTGATCAGAGAAGCTTACGAGGAAATTTGATAGAGGTGTTGACAATCATGAACGGCTTTGAGAGAGTAAATAAGGAGAAACTCTTTTCAATGGCAGAAGCCTCGGTAACTGGATGAAACAGACTTAGGGTGATTAGAAAAACTACCGGAGGTGAGATGAGGAAACATTCTTTTTTACACAGCGAGTTATGATGTGGAATGCGCTGCCTGAAAGAGTGGCGGAAGCAGATGCAATAGTAACTTTCAAAACATAATTGCGTGCCTGTGGCCATAGACGGGACTCCAGGTTGGTATGTTGCCTCCCTGGTGACAGGGTCAAGGATGTCACTGAGCGGATGCCGGAAATGTTGATGGGGGAGAGTGAACAGCCACAGGTTGTTGTCCATTTCGGTACCAACGACATAGGCAGAAAGAGGGATGAGGTCCTGCAGGCAGAGTTTAGGGTGCTAGAAGAGAGATTAAAAACCAGGACCTCAAAGTTAGTAATTTCCAGATTAATCCCGGTGTCACGTGCTAGTGAGTACAGTAATAGGAGGATAGAAAAGATGAATGCGTGGCTGGAGAGTTGGTCCAGGAGGGTGGGCTTTAGATGCCTGAGGCATTGGGAACGGTTCTGGGGACGGTGGGACCTGTACAAGCTGGACAGGTTAAAGCTCAACAGAGCGGGGAATAATATTCTCCCGGGGAGGTTTGTTAGTGCTGTTGGGGAGAGTTTAAACTAGGTTGGCAGGGTGATGGACACTAGCTTAGAGGAGTAGAAAAGAGGAATAAGGTGCATAAAAGAGTGAGTGTGTTGTATAGGAATAGATAAGAAAGGATTACGAGAAACGCAAGTAGTACCATATTAGATAGGAGAAGACTAAGAAAGATTGTGAAAAATTCAAAAATGGGTTTGGAATGCAAGTACGTAAATCACAAAGTGTGGTGAATAAGGTTGGTGAGCTACCAGCACAATTAGCAGCGAGGCAATACGATGTTGTGGCAATAACGGAAACGTGGCTTAAAAACGGTGAGGACTGGGCACTTAATATTCAATGTTGCAAGGTGTTCAGAAAAGATAGGGAAGGAAAAAAGGGAGTTGGGGTGGAAGTTATGATTCAGGAAGACATTGTAATGTTGGAAAGGGAGGATGTTCTTGAGGGGACAAGGGCAGCATCTATTTGGTTAGAGTTGAGTAGCAAAAATGTAGGCTCACGATAGAGGAGATATTCTATAGGCCTCCAAATAATGAGAGGGAAGTGGAGGAACAAATCTGCAGGTAAATCGCAGAGATATGCAAGAGCTATAGAGTGGTGAAATTGGGGGACATTAATTAACCAAATATCTATTTGGATAATGCTACGGTAAAGGGAAAGGAGGAGGGAGGAATGTCCTAAATGTGTTCAGGAGAATTACCTTGATCTGTATGTTCTTGGCCCAACCAGGGAGAACACTTGGGTACGAGTGATCATCGTATCATAAGATTTAGATTAGTAATGGAGAGGAGCAAGGAACAATCGAGAGTGGAACTCTAAACTGGATTAGTGCTAACTTCAATGGGATGCAATACGATATAGCCATAGGTAAAATGGAACTAAAGAATGCCAGGAAAAACTGTAACGGAACAATGGGTGGTCTTTAAGGTGGAGATGTTCCAAGTACAGGCTAGGGACATTACAACAAGAGGGAATGGTAAGGGAATCAAAGCTCCTTGGATGACGAGGGAGATAGAGAAAGATGATGTGAGAGTAGAATTGCGGTTATTAAAGGGACCCCAAGATCTTCTACTGGCATGTAAACTGTAAGCGGGTAGTAAGGGGCGGGGTGGGGCCTATTACGGACAAAGAAGGTGATATATGCTTATGGGCGCAGGGCAAGGCTAGAATACTCAATCAATATTTATATCGGTGTTTACTAAGGAGGTGGATGCTGACAAAATATCGGTAGAAATGGAAAAGGTAGAAGCAATGGAAGGGGTGAAAATTGAGAGACAGGACGTACTAGAAAGGCTGGGTATGTTTAGAGTGGATAAATCGCCTGGTCCAGATGGGCTTGCATCCAGGTTGCTAAGGGAATTTGGGGAGTAGATGGCGGAAGGACTTGCCATAATTTTCCAATTTCCCTAGATGCGGGGGAGGTGCCTGAGGATTGGAAAGTGGCAAAAGTGATAACATTGTTCAAGAAAGCGTGCAAGGACAATTCTAATAAATACAGGCCATTCAGTTTAACAATAGTGGTGGGTAAAGTTTTAGAAACAGTAATCAAGGAAAAAGTTAACCGGCACTTGGAGAGCTTAAAATCTAATTATTGATTGGACAAATCAAATTGGCCATGGTAGCCTAGAAGAGGAGTTCATAAAGTGCATTCGGGATGTCTTCCTAGAACAGTATGTAATGGAACCAACCAGGGAGCAGGCTATCTTGGATCTGGTACTATGTAATGAGATAGCATTAATAAATGATCTCATAGTGAAGGATCCTCGAGGAAAGAGTGATTATAGCATGGTTGAATTTCAAATTCAGTTGGAGGGTGAGATAGTTGCATCCCAAACCAGTTTTCTGATCTTAAACAAAAGGCAATTATAATGGCAAGACGGCAGAACTGGATAAAGTGGACTGGAAAAAACAATTAAAAGGTAAGACATTTGAAATGCAGTGGAGGACATTTAATGAGATATTTCATAACTCTCAACAAAAATATATTCCAGGGTGAAAGAAAGATTTTAAGAGAAGGGAGCACCATCCGTGGCTAACTAAGGAAGTAAAGGATGGTATCAAATTGAAAATGAAGGCATACAATGTTGCCAAGATTGGTGGGAGGCCAGAGGATTGGGAAATTAAAAAAACCAGCAAAGGTTGACTAAAAAAATAATATATAGAGAGAAGATGAATTATGAGAGTAAGCTGGCAAGGAACATTAAAACAGATAGTAAGAGCTTGTACAGGTATTTAAAAAGGAAGAGGGTAGCTAAAGTAAACGTTGGTCCCTTAGAGGATGAGACTGGGGAATTAATAATGGAGAACGGGGAAGTGACATGACTCTGAACAAAACTTTTGCATATGGCTTCACTGTGGAACACACTTACTACTTCCCAATAATGGATAATCAAGGGGCCACAGGGAATGGGGAACTAAAGACAATCACTATCACTAAAGAAATAGTGCTCGGTAAAATAATGGGACTGAAAGATGACAAGTCCCCTGGAACGGATGGCCTGTATCCCAGGGTCTTAAATTAAGTGGCTGAAGAGATAGTGGAAGCATTGGTTGCAATATAACAACATTCCCTAAATTCTGGTTAGGTCCCAGCGGATTGGAATCCGTTGGTGTAACACCCCTGTTTAAGAAAGGTGGGAGGCAGAAAGCAGGAAACTATAGATCAGTTAGCCTAAATCTGTCGATGGGAAAATGCTGTAGTCCATCATTAAGGAAGCAATACTAGGGCATTTAGAAAAACATACTGCAGTCAAACGGAGTCAACATGATTTTAGGAAAGGGAAATCATGTCTAACAAATTTGCTGGAGTTCTTTGAGGATGTAACAAGCAGGGTGGACAAGGGTGAGCCAGTGAATGTGGTGTATTTGGATTTCCAGAAGACATTCGATAAGGTGCCACATAAAAGGTTACTGAATAAGTTAAGAGTGCATGGAGTTGGGGGATAATGGGCCAGAAATTCAGCTTTCCGGCTTCCTGCGTACTTACTTTCCGCGCCTGCCGTTGTGCTTCGGGCCCACGAGGAATTCGGGTCCTGGCCTTCCTGCAGCTGCCGGCGTGAAGTGCTTGCATATCCCAGGCGCGCAGTTAGTTCGACGCATCCCCTGGGATCACGTGGGCCATGGAGAGCCAATCCTAGCAGGGAATTTTCATGCATAGATTTGACAGGAAGACCTGTCAAATCTACGAAAAGAGATCGGCCCTGAAATCACACTTAAACTTCAAATAAATAAAAAAAACCATCACATTTTTAAAATAACTATAAATTACATAAATTAACAACTCTAAACAAAAATTTAAATTTTTGAAAAAAATAATACAACTTTTTAACGGTGCTAAAAATAAACTTACCTTTCTTTAAAATATGTAAAAAAGATAAACCTGTTTAAAAAATGTTTACATTGTAAATCATTAACCACTTACCTTGTTAAAAACAGGCCTTGTGCCTCCTTTTTAAATGTGCTGCTTCTCCGTACTTAACCTCAAGGAGAAACCTGAAAAAAAAATGAAGTTCGCTGCATGCGCGCAGCCTCTCCCGCGCACGCATTTGACTTCTGAACCCCTTTCTTCAGGGAAACGGAAGTTCTGGTTTCCCGCGCATGCAGAGTGCATGCGTAAAACCGGCACTGCAGGGGGCCTTACTGTTGAGTACACAGCGCGTACTCACCCGACAAGAGCCGAATTTCCGGTCCAATATATTAGCATGGATAGAGAATTGGCTAACTAACAGAAAGCAGAAAGTCGAGATAAATGAGTTATTTTCTGATTGGCAAACGGTAACTAGTGGGGTTCCACAACGATCGGGGCTGGGGCCCCAACTATTTACAATCTATATTAATGACTTGGATGATGGGGTCTAGTGTAATGTAGCCAAGTTTGCGGATGATACAAAGATGGGTGGGAAAGCAAATTATGCAGAGTACTCAAATAAACTGCAAAAGGGTATAGACAGGCTAGGTGAGTGGGCAAACATTTGGCAGATGGAGTATAATATGGGTAAGTGCGAGTTTATCCACTTTGGCAGGAAAAATTAAAAAGCAAACTATTATTTAAATGGAAAGAGATTACAAAATGCTACAGTTCAGAGGGACCTGCGGTCCTTGTGCACGAAACACAAAAAAATAGCATGCAGGTACAGTAATAAATCAAAAAGGCCAAAGGAATTGTGGACTTTATTTCAAGGGGGTTGGAGTATAAAAGCAGGGAAGTCCTGCTACAACTGTACAACCTTGATTAATGCGTACAGTTTTGGTCTCCTTATTTAAGGAAGGATATACTTGCATTGGAGGCAGTTCAGAGACGATTCACTCGGTTAATTCCAGAGATGAGGGGTTTCACTTATGGGGAAAGGTTAAGCAGGCTGGGACTATACTCATTGGAATTTAGAAGAATGAGAGGTGATATTATCGAAACATATAAGATACTGAGGGTGCTCGACAGGTTGGATGAAGAGAAGACGTGTCCCTTCATGGAAAACTCGGAGGCACAGTCTCCGAATAAAGGGTCCCCATTACAGAGACGTGTTTGCAAGGTGACCAGGGCTAGCAACTGAATGTTCTAAGGTATTTGACAATTCGGAAGGATAGCCAGAAAGGAAAGGGAGGTGGGGTGGCTTTGTTGTTAAAGGATGGGATCAATACAGTGGTGAGAAGAGATATTGGCTCAGAAGATCAAGATGTAGAATGGGTTTGGGTGGAGATGAAAAATATTAAACGGAAAAAGTCTCCAGTGGGCTTAGTCTACAGGCCCCCGAACAGTAGCAATATCTTTGGACAGAATATAAATCAACAAATAATGGAGGCCTGTAAAAAAGGTATGGTAATAATCATTGGTGATTTTAATCTCCATATTGATTGGACAATTCAAATTGGCCATGGTAGCCTAGAGGAGGAGATCATAGAGTGCATCCGGGATGTTTTCCTGGAACAGAATGTAATGGAATCAACGAGGGAGCAGGCTATCTTGGAACTGGTAATAGGTAATGAGATAGAATTAATAAATGATCTCATAGTAAAGGATCCTCTAGGAAAGAGTGATCATAGCATGGTTGAATTTCAAATTCAGTTGGAGGGTGAGAAATGTCTATACCAAACGTGTCCTGATATTAAACAAAGGCAATTATAATGGCATGAGGGCAGAACTAGCTAATGTGGAGCTGAAGAGGGCCGCGAATTATCCCTTCATTAACATCGCTCAATTGTTTAAGTGTTGGAGTGACTGAACTATCAACGGAGCTGATATTGCAGCAACACAGGGGCTCGAAATTCTTTTGCTTTCGCTCCTGGCCCCTGAAAACGCTGCCTAACTGACAATGTGCGCTACCAGGCAGTGAATTTTATCGATTATAGCTAATAGACGCAAAATAACGTGCTGGAATGGACGGGGGTGAAACTGGACACGGCCCGGGAATGTAAAACAGACAGAATCGCATTTGCCGACCATTACAGGACGAGTCCGATATTCAGTTCTGCTGAAGGCAATGCAGCAGAATAAAGGGCGGAGTCTATAACGGCCGACCGATGAACTGCCGTGAGTTTTTGCCTCCCTGCCCAAGTCCAATTTCAACCCCGTCAAAGGCACGTACACCAGGCGGGAAACATTTTACACGACGCCAGATTTTACTCCATTGGTCGATATGAAAGTGTCTCAACATACATTAAAGCATGATCAGAAGCATAGAAACATTTATTAAACACGAACAAACATGCATTTACCGTCTTAAGCGTCCTTGTTTCCTTTCAGTTCCTGGCCAAAACTGATTCAGAGATCTGAAGCCAACCTATTTCCGCCATTTTGTCCAAAAGTCCTATCGCCCCATGCTTGTCTACGAGGGTCCAAATCCCGCAGCCAATTTCTCCAGATCCTTGTACGCAAAGCCCTTGAAAGTACGATCTCAGCATATTACACCCTAGCAGGAGCACTGAGGGTGCTGTCGCCTCCCAAATGCATGTCCATCTTTACCACAACTCCATGTTTGTACCTTTCCAATCGGGTGTCTACCCCTGCCACAGTCCTGAAACTGCACTTCGCAAAGTCACACATCATATCATATGTGACTGTGACAAAGGTAAACTACCCCTCATCGTCCTTCTCGACCTGTCTGCAACCTTTGTCACGGTTGAGCACTCCATCCTTCTTCAACGCCTGTCCTCTGCCGTCCAGCTGGGGAGCACTGCACTCGCCTGTTTCCAATCTTAACTATTTAATCGTAGCCAAAGAATCACCTGCAATGACTTCTCTTCTGTCTCCCGCATCGTTGCCTCTGGTGTCCCCCGAAGATCTATCTTTGACCCACTCCTACTGTTCAGCTACATGTTGCCCGTTGGCGACATCATCCAAAAACATGTCAGGTTGCACGTGTACGCTGATGACACCCAGCTCTACCTCACCACCACACCTGTCGACCACTCCACTCTCACTAAATAGTCAGACTGCTTGTCCAGCATTCAGTACTGGATGAGGAGACATTTCCTCCAACTAACTATTGATAAGACCAAAGTCATTGTCTTCGATCCCCACCATCAACTCCATCCCTCTTCCTGGCAATTGTTTGAGGCTGAACCAGACTTTTCGCGACCTTGGTGTCATATTTGACCCTGAGATGAGATTCCGACACCAAATCCATGTCAACACTAAGACTGCTTATTTCCACCTGTGTAGCATCGCCTCTGCCTCAGCTCATCTGCTGCTGAGATCCTCATCCATGTTTTTTTTTTACGTCTAGAGTTGACCTCTATTCCAATACACTCCTGGCCTGCCTCCGATCTTCACCGTCCATAAACTTAAACTCATCCAAATCTCTGCCACCCGTGTCCTAACTCGCACCAAGTCCCGTTCACCCATTAACCC
Organism: Squalus acanthias; assembly: GCA_030390025.1. Taxonomy (NCBI): domain Eukaryota; kingdom Metazoa; phylum Chordata; class Chondrichthyes; order Squaliformes; family Squalidae; genus Squalus; species Squalus acanthias. The sequence continues at coordinate 966,866 of JASTWF010000114.1, read as the reverse complement.
TGTGCTCGATGACCTTGTCTCCCGGTTAAGCGAAACCTCGTTTTAAAAATAATCATCCTTGTTTTAAAATCTATCCATGGCCTCGCCTCTCCCTATCTCTCTATCCACCCGCAGCCCTACAACACTCCGTGATATCTGCGCTCCTCCAATTCTGGCCTTTTGCTCATCCCTGAATTGATTTTTTTTGGAAAAAGCTCCTGTGAAGGTCCTTTGGACTTATTTCTCCATTAGGGGCATTGTATGAATGCAAGTTGTTGTTGATGGTGTTAGATCGTTGTGTCCAATTTTAAGTACCACACCTTAAGAAGGATGTCAAGGCCTTAGAGAGGGTAAAGTGAAGACTTACTTGAGTGGTACCAGGGATGCATGATTTCAGTTATGTGGAGAGACTAGGCAGGCTGGGATTGTTCTCTTTAGAGCCGAGAAGGCTAAGTGGAGATTTAATCGAGGTGTTCAAAATCAGTAAGGTAATTGGCAAAAGAATCAGAGGCGAGATGAGGAGAATTGTTTTACACAGCAAAATGTTATGTGGAATGCTCTGTCTGAAAGGGCAGAGGAAGCAGATTCAGTAATAACTTCAAAAGGGAATTGGATAAATACTTGAAGGGGAATATTTTGCAAGCCTATGAGGCAGTGGGACTAATTGGCTAGCTCTTTCAAAGAACCGGCTCAGGCACAATAGACCGAGTGGCCTCCTATTCTGCTGTATTATTCTGTGATTCTGTGAATTGACGGGACTTCTCGATCTCACAGTCTTGACTCTCCTCTTTTCGAGTTGTTGATGGTGCTTCAGCCTATCTAGTCCACAACAGACCGCCTCTCTTCCAGTCGTTGTTTACTCCCCAATTCAACATTTATTCGAATATGTAGGCGAGGGGCGGGGCGCGGATGGGGTGTTAATGTTAACATTGTGCAGTGGTTCCAGCCTCTTGCGTATCCTCTCTTCTGCCAGTGGAAAACAACATGCTTCTCATTTACTCTATCAACACTGCTCGTTATTTTGAACGTCTCTATTAAATCTCCTCTTTAACTTCTCTGCACTAAGGATAATAATTCCAAGTTCTCTAATCTCCCCACATAACTGAAATCCCTCATCACAATTAGAATGCTGGTAAATCTCACCTTAACCTTTTCTGCTCCAAGGAGAACAATCTCCAGTCTCTCCAAAGCCCTGAAGGCTCTCATCACTGGTACAATTCTATTACATCTCCTCTGCAAGCACTCCAAGGCCTTGACTTCCCTCCTAAAGTGTGGGGCACAAAAAGTGGACGAAATGCTCTAACAGAGGCCGGGTAAAGTGTTTTATGACGTTGTGGCATAACATTGTTTAATTACAGATCATAACTCTCCTCATCTGAACTCTGTCTCTTTTGGCATTTACCTTCAATCGTCATCTGGTTAACAACACTTCTGATACTGGAAAGAGTTTATCCGTATTTACTCTTACAAAACGGTTCATGAGTTTGAAGAGGTCTATCGAATCTCCTCTTAGCCTTCTCTGCCCGATTGAGAATAATCCCAGCTTCTCCAGTCTTATTGTGTAAAGTCCCTCATCCATGGTAGCCTTTTAGTAAGTCTCCTCTGCACCCTGTCCAAGGACTTGAAATCTTTCTGAAAATGTAGTGCCCGAAATTGGACACAATACTCCAACTGAGGCCTAACTAGTGATTTATAATGGTTGATCATAACTTCCTTGCTTTGGTACTCTGTTCTGCTATTTTAAAAGCCATGGATCACGTTCGATATTTAAGAGCTTTTTAACCGTGTCCTGCCACTTTCAAAGGTCTGTGTGCACACACGCCTAGCTATCTCCATTCCTGCAAACTCTTTAATAATTTACGATTTAGTTTGTATTGCCTCTCCTCATTCTTCCAAACAAAAAGCATCACTTCACAGTTCTTTGAATTACATTTCAACTGGCATGTTTTTGCCTATTTCACCAGCCGGTCTGGGTCCGTTTGAGGTCTGCTTCTATCCTTCTCTCTCTTTACTGTATTTACGGGTATCAGACTTCATTTGAGGGGGCTAGATAGGAACTGCACTCCCTACAATGACAGAAGTAAATCAGAAAATTGACAAATGCATGCTCTGCAGATTAACCAATCCCAAGGCGCTCCAGAAGATCTGCAATGGATTTTCTGTTCTTAATTATATTTGATAATGTTCTATCGGCCAGCTTTAATGGTGGAGTCTCAGGCCGGCCGAGAGTATTTCTTCTACATTAAACTAGCACCACAGAATGAAGAAGCCTTTGCTGGAATGGTGTTGGTGCAAGGAGGAGAAAGAGTAGTTTTAAGAATTTAAAATCAGATCTGCAGACATCCGAAAAATATTCCCAAATGCCACAAAATGTAACAGGCTGGAGTTAGAGTTTGCCTCTAAAAGTCTCGGCTTGAACACATTCGGTGTTCTTTCATAGCTTCCAAGACCGAGTGCTGAAGGATGGAGAGACATTGGAGGTTAAGCCGTAAGTAAATGTGAGCATTCCTGTCTCTGCTGTAAGTACACACGCCTGGGAATTATTTGCTTAAAAACAGTATCTGTTGGTGCGAGTCGCTGTCCAAACACTCGAGAAGGGTAAATATTTACCTGAACAGATTGAAGCTGGCATCTGACGGTGACAAATATTAATGGATCCTGAAAGCGCAAACAGTAAATTTGTTTCTTTCTTTCTGAATAAACCAGAGGAAAGTGAGCGTGGATATCGGGTGAATTGGGTGTCACTGGGATGTGATTCCCACTGTGTTGAATGAAAGTCTCCGTGGAACCGGGGCCCATAAAGGAGCGGGTGTTTGAGGAGAGGGAAGGACAACTATTTAACATATCAATAGATTAGGAAACAAGTCATAGCACAGGGCAGCTCTTCAACTGTCGCTCAAATCTGAAACTTCTCAATAACTTTCTTTCCTTCTTTCCTCTTTCTTTATTTTTTCTTCATTTATTTCTTCCTTGCTTCCTTCATTCCTTCCTTCCTGCCTTATTTCTTTCTTTCTCTCTTTCTTTATCCTCCCTCTCTCTTTCATTCAATCTCTCTTTCTTTCTTTTTTCCTCCTTTCTTTCTTTGTTCCTTCATTCCTTCCTGCCTTATTTCTTTATTTTGTTCTTTCTGTCTGTGAGATCTTAATGATCTCTGAGTTCTTGGACAAGACACCAATAGGCAGCAGCCAGAATGTTTGAGCAATAGATTAAGATTTATTAAGCATACAGCCTAATATACCTAATATTAGGCTATAGTTTTAACGAGTAGCTCACAGCCCTTGGTCTCTGGAACCTCTCGGACACAGATGACGTCGTCTGAAGTCTGTTCCTTTGTTCTCGCAGTAGGTCTGTGTAAAGTTGTTCATTGAGTTTGGAGGTTCTAACCCTTTTCTTATCAAAAGTTCGTTTGGCCAGTGTCCATATATGGTCTTTAATAAAATCACCTTCTTTAATTGGTTCTAATGGTCAAAATACCATTGTCACTCAGACTAAGGGTAGCATACCTCCTTTCCAGTATTTTTCCGTCAACCCTAATCCTGCTGTCTTGTTTTCTTGTTTATAGTTTTTCACCCCATTGGAATTTACCATATCTCTTTCATTTGAAGCTTCCCTGGCCTTTATCCCAAGGTCCCGTATCAGCTCTGATTCTCTAGTCTTGAGGTATCCAGACTATCTCACTTTAAGCTACCAGATAATTACCTTAACTTCCATGATCTCTCTCATTTTATATCCTTATACTAATTATTCTTTAAATTTTGTTGCAATTAGTTTTATTAACCGAAATCTAAGTTCTACTTAGCATCAAATTATGTTATTTAATGACTTGACCTTCACTCGCAGTCTGTGGCTGTTTGTTATGAAAACTTAGTCAAAACTGCTTTTCACTGTCCTTCGCAGCTGCACTTTGAACAAGTCTTAGCTTTTTAGTTACCCAGCAGTAATTATGGGTAAAATTATTTGCCAATGTCTACCCTTGTATTATATGTATATGATTCTCGTCTACAAAATATCTCTAAATATCAGCCTTTCGTACATGTCTTTCCTTCTTTCTTCCTTTCTTTCTTCCTTCCTTCCTTCCTTCCTGCCTTATTTTTTTCTTTCCTTCTTTCTTTCCATTTTTCTTTCATTCTTTCTTTCCTACTTTCTATCTTTCTTTCCTACTTTCTTTCTTTTCTTCTTATTTCCTTTGTTTCTTTCTTGCTTATTTAACTTTCTTGCTTGTTTTCTTTCTTTCTGTCTTTCTTTTTCTTGCTTTCTAACCTTCTTTCTTTTATTCCTTCCTTCTTTCATTCATTCGTTCTTTCTTGCTGTTGCTTTCTTATACAAACCGCTTTTAAATAAAATAGGTAAAGAGTTTTATGATTAGGACATGTGATATGGGAACGCAGGGGGCACATGGGATTAGTTCTACTGATGTGGAGGAGAATGAAGAGCAACACACACTGTGGGTTCAATTGCCTTTGTCGTTAGAGTAATTTGCCTGTGATTCTGTGTAAAATACGACGGGGTGGGTGGGGGTCATAACGAAAATGACGAGGGTGAGTAATAAGAAGCAGGAAGGAAGTGTTATAGCCACAGGCAGGAGAATGGAGTAATAACAAGAAACCAAGATAAAGGAATATTAACAATAACCCAGGAGGCAGAGCAGGAGGAAGGAATTGTGTTGAAAGAAAGGAGGAGGAATAATCCCAGTAACGAGGACCGCGAGGAAATAGCTATTACAAGCGGAGTCATGTCAGAAAAACCACAAGGCAGGAACAATAAGAAGAATGAATACCAGAGATTAACAGCAACAAGCACGGCGGAAGGAGGGGGCACGGTCCGAATCCATGCTGTGGGCAGCACTAACACAGAGTGTTATGATTCCACACTGGACAGAGTCACGGGGACATGGGAATACTCAACGTTGTGGGTAAGGTTAGAGGAGCCATCTCAGATACCGGAGTATGAGAGAGGGGTTAGAGGGACAATAACTGCGAAGAAGGAGTAACCTGACGAATCAGGAGGTACAATAACCTGAACCAGGACCAAAGCTCAAGGGCAGGTTCTGACGGTAAACACACTAATGATTAGCAATTGAGCGGAATGGGTTAATGATTAACACCTTCAGGGCAGGTAAACATTACAAAAGCTGAACTAGTGCGGGTACAGAACCGTGCAGAGGATTTCATCGAACAGGATCCAGGATGAAGACAGCTTTACTTGCGCTCGCTCTAATCTGCCTTCAAAGCAGTGAGTACAACCGACGGATGTGGTTCATAATCCCAGACAGGAGAAAGTGTAGATGGGTACAGGAGAATTCCAGCCGAGGCCAATGTGCAATTTCAGTCTGGAGAAAGTGCAGATGGGCACAGGAGGAGCCTAGCCTGGGGCCATGATATGATCCCAGTCTGGATAAATTATTGAGGGCACAGGAGGATCCCAAGCTGCGAGCACAGTATGATCCCTACCTGGAGAAAGCATAGAAGGGCACAGGAGGATCCCAAGCTGCGGGCAACCATATAATCCCACAGTTGGGAAAGTATAATTGGGCACAGGAGTATCCTAGCCTGGCAGGGCAGTATGATCCCGGAGTGGCGAAAATATCGAAGGGCGCAGCTTGCTCCCAGGCTTTTTGCCACAGTTTGATCCTAGACTGGAGAAAGTAGAGAGGGTCTAAAGGAGCTCCCAGCCTGGGGGCACAGTATAATCTCAGACTGGAGAATGTATAGAGGGGATATAGAGGATCCTAGCATTCGGGCACAGTATAATCTCAGACTGGAGAAAATATAGAGGGGCTAAAGCGGATCCCAGCCTGGAAGCACAGTACAATCTCAGACTGGAGAAAGTAAAATGGGGCAGCATTTGCACGAACAGGTATGATTCCACAATGGACAGTGTCAAAGGGTGAGCGTTAGGGTTATGGGAGCCTTCTCAGGTAGTGTAGTGTCAAAGCTTGGTTAGGGGAACTTCCCGAGATACCGTAGTGTGAGAACGGAGCTAGAAGCATCTCCCCACATAGCGGAATGTGAGAGCGGGGCTGGATGAATCTCAACAGATACTGGAGTGTGAAAAAGGGATTAGATAGACCTCCCCAGGTAGTGTAGTGTGAGAGCGGTGTTAGAGGGACTTCCTCAAATACCGTGGTGTGTGAGCGGGTTTAGAACGACATCCCCAGATAGTGGAGTGTGAGAACGGTTAAAGCTGAGGCCTCAGATAATGGAGTGTGAAAAATGTCTTTGCGGAGCATTCGCTAATTCAGCAATGCAAAATTGGGGATACAGGGGCCTTTCCAGATACCAAATGAGAATAAGTAGTGTTGCCGTCTCCTAAAGTACATCTTTTGATAGAGGACAGTGAGCTAGGGCCTGCAGGAAACTTTGAAGGTGTTGTCGGCACCTCCAAAAATACCAGATTGTGAAAAACCTTTGGAGTAAAGGCATCGGATAAGGCATGTGCGAGATATGGATAAATGAGCCCCGCCAGTTTGAGGAGTGCAGATAAAAGTTCCAGGGATAGAGGCACAGGCGAATGAGGGGATAGAGGCACCTCCCCAGAGTGTGACAGAGATTACAGGGTCACTTTCCGAGAAGAACTAATGATAGAAACGGTAAATGGAAATGCCTATATAGACATGTGTGGCATGGTGCTTAGAGGGCTCCCCAGATATGAGCGTGTGAGAAAGGAGTAAGAGGGACCTCCCCAGATACAAGATTGAGAAAGAGGGATTACAGCGGTTGCTGCAGCTACAGGAGCCATGATGCGGAGATGACGGTGTTGGACTGGGGTGGACAAACGTGAGAAGTCGCACAGCACCAGGTTATAGTCTAACAGTTTTATTTGAAATCACAAGCTTTCGGAGCTGCTGCCCCTTCGGCAGGTGAAGGGAAGGAATATGAATCGGCAAAGCATATATAGACAGAGAACAATGCCTGTGTATCGTACAATGTCAGACGACTACAGTTAATCTTTCTGACTGCCTTTTATCACACCTCGGCAGAGAAAGAATCAGGACAGGAAGGCATTATATCAAAGACAAAGCAAGATACAGCTAAGAGAATGAGGTGGGGTCACAGGAGGTCTAATGTGTCAAATGCAGTCTGTCTGGAAAACCATAAACTTTAAAATTGTAACTTTTTTTTAAATGGAAATCACATCTGTGAACAAGCCAACGACGACTCGAGTCTGTTTGACTCTACGTCATGTAGCGTGACATGAACCCAAGATCCCGTTTGAGGCCGTCCTCATGGGTGCAGAACTTGGCTATCAGTTTCTGCTCGATGATTTTGCGTTGTCGTGTGTCTCGAAGGCCGCCTTGGAGAACACTTACCCGCAGATCCGAGGCTGAATGTCCTTGACTGCTGAAGTGTTCCCCGACTGGGAGGTAACAATCCTGCCTGGTGATTGTTGTGCGGTGTCCGTTCATACGTTGTCTCAGTGTCTGCATGGTCTCGCCGATGTACCATGCTCCGGTGCTACAGGAGTGTGAGAGAGATGGTAGAGGCACCTCCCCAGACATAGGTTTGTGATGGACGTGTTAGAGGGGGCCCTAAGTTACAGGACTGTGACAGAGTGTTTAAAATGGACTCCAACAAAGCAGGAATGTAGCAAAGCAAGTGCAGTTATAAAGGGAATTTAAATTCCATGTGGATTTGGATAAGCAGACTCGCACGTCAGAAATGTAGTGAATTCCTGGAATATGTTCGGGATAGTTTTCTAGTATGTCCGAGAACCAACAAGGGGGCATGACATATTAGAATTAGAAATCAGTAACGGGTCAGATTTAGTGAAAAGCCTTAACTGTACGTGAATATTTATCTAATATCAATCATGACATGATCGAGTTCAACGTATTTGAAAGTGAGAAAAGCGACACAACTACTCAGATTCTAGATTTAGGCCCTGCGTCTGTTTGTATCATCCGTAACATTTTCAGCCAGCGTTGTTGGGCAATTGGTGGACAATTAGCCCAAATCTGTGCCAGCAATTAGGATTTCCCCGTCTGTGCGGATCATCTGTGAAATCCGACCATTTCAAAGGCGATATGATGCCGTATTCTCAGAGCTCGCAAATTGTGGCCTCTTGTCAATGATAATAAGGAAATGGCGGATATGTTAAATAATTATTTCGGTCAGTATTTACAGTAGAGAAAGAGGAGCTATACCGAATCAGGGACTGGGACAGCGACACAACAAATTTAACCTCAGCAAAATAACAGTAATGAAGAAAATAATGGCACTAAAGATCCCCAGGACCAGATGATTTCCATCCCAGGCTTTTAAAGAGAGTAGTTGAGAAAATTGCAGATGCCCTAACTGTAATCTTCCTAAGTTCTATCGATTCAGGAACAATTCCTTTAGATTGGAGTATTGCGCATCCCACTCCGCTATTTCTGAATGTCAAGAGAGGGAAATTAGGGAATTATAAACCAGCCAGCCTAACATCTGTTGGCGGGAAATAACTAGAGTCTATCAGTAAGGATAGGGTGACTGAACATCTTGAAAATGTTCAGTTGATCAGAGAGAGCCAGCACCGATTTGTGAAAGGTAGTTCATGCCTGACGAACCTGCTGAATTTTTTGAAGAAATATCTCAAGTAGAGAACAGGGGAATGTCTATGGATGTTATTTATTTGGACTTCCAAAAGGTATTTGATAAAGTACCTCATCAGAGACTGTTAACTAAAGTAGAAGCCCATAGAATTGAAGGCAAATTATTGCCCAGATTAGGAAATTGGCTGAACACAGGAGACAGAGAGTAGGGATAATGGGAAGGTATTCAAATTGAAAGGATATAACTAGTAGTGTCCCGCAGGGATCAGTGTTGGGGTCTCAACTATTCATTTTCGAGTCATAGAGTCATAGTCCTAGAGTCATAACGGCACAGAAAGAGGTCATTCGGCCATTCGAGTGAATGCCGACTCTCTGTAGAGCAATCCAGTCAGTTCCATTCCCCCGTACTATCCCCGTAGCCCTGCAAGTTTATTTCCCACAAGTGCCTACCCAGTCTCCTCTTGAAAACATTGAGTGTCTCCGATACCACCGCTTCCATCGGCAGCGAATTTCAGGTCATCACCACTCGCTGTGTAAAACAGTTTTTCCTCACATCCCCCCTATATCTCTTGTCCAAAACATTAAATCTGCGTCCCCTAGTCCTTGTACCATCAACTAGTGGGAACAGCCTGTCCCCGTCTAGCCTATCCAAAACCAACATAATCGTGTACATCTCTATCAAATCACCCCTCAACCATCTATTCTCTAATGAAAACAAATCCAGATTCTTCAATCTGTCCTTGTAGCTAAGATCCCCCATTCCCGGAACCATTCTGGCAATTCTCCTCTGCACCCTCTTAAGGGCCTTCACATGCTTCCGAAGGTGTGGTGACCAGAACTGGACGCTATACTCCAGTTGTGGCCTAACCAGCGCTTTATAAAAGGTTTAGCATAACTTCTCTACTTTTGTACTCAATACCTCTATTTATGAAGCCCAAGATCCCATATGATTTGTTAACCACTCAGTCAATATGTCCTGCCACTATATTTATTAACGACTTAGATGATGGCAAGGAACGCCATTATCCGAATTTGCCGATGACACAAAGATAGTCAGCATTGTAGGCAATGTATATGAAAGGATAACTATCGAAAGAAATATTGATATATTAAGTGAATGGGCAAAAATGTGGGAAATGGATTTCAATGTAGGCAAATATGAAATCATCCACTTTGGACCAAAAAAGGGTAGAAAAGTTTACTTACTAAATGGTGACTTGGGGGTTCAGGTACAGAGATCCTTAAAAGGTCATGGACCGGTACAGAAAATAATCAAAACGGCTAACTGGATGCTGGCTTTTATAACTAGAGGACTAGAATACAAGTGGTAGAAGTTATGCTGCAGTTATACAAAGTCCTGGTTAGACCACACCTGGAGAACTGTGCGCAATTCTGGGAACCACACCTTAGGGAGGATATATTGGCCTCCGCGGGACTGCAGAGCATGTTTACCAGAATGATTCCTGAACTCCAGTGCTTACATTACGAGGACAGTTTACTCAAATTAGGGTTGCATTCCCTGGAATTTAGAATGTTAAGGGGTGATCCGATTGAAGTTTTCAGGATATAAAGGGGAACCCATGGGGTAGAGAGAGAGAGAGATTATTTCTGCTAGTTGGGGATTCTAGGAATAGGGGCCTTAGTCTTAAAATTAGAGCGAGACCTTTCAGGAGTGAAATTAGGAAACTCCTCTCCATGGAAAGGGTGGTAGAAGTTTGGAACTCTCTTCGGCAAACGGCAATTGATGCTAGATGCTAGACGTTGTCCCTCCCTTCCCTGATCCCGAGAATCTGAGCTATTCTGTTTCTCATTTGGTTTGAGCATAATTCTGTGGAGGTAGCCGTTGCCCTTCGTGCATCCGGTTATTGCATCCTCAAATCCTACTGATGGATCCAGCTTGTGCTGAAGGATCCAGCTTCTTCCCAAATAATTCTGGGATACTTGAATATTTTAACTGAAAAGGTTCAGCTTGTTTCCAATGAATTCTGGGATACTTGACTATGCAGGTTTAGCTGACTGAAACACAATTGCAGACAGCAAGGGGCCTCTTCTCTTATCAAACTTCAGAATGTGTGTATTCACAGCCTTAGTAGAGCCATTGTCGAAACACAGCCTGGCCTCCCAAGAGATAAGGGGACAATTAACAGCCAACACTGTTCCAGTCACTGAACGCAAAAGCCATTACGGCGTTGAGCCATCCTGCTTGTTCGACAGTGAGGGTTGAAATATGTTATATCAAACTATAAACTATGCCTAGAAAGGGGAAAATATAACAGCAAAATTTGGGGAGTAGAAGGAGACAACCAAAATCTGTGGTTGGCATCGTCAGGAGGTATCCGAGTTCAAGGGGAGGGCCCGACATTCGAGTGACTAACCACATAACCAATAAAGAGTAACTGTAGTGACACTGTTTGTACATGTACGCCCCCATTCTGTAGTAAGTGGGCGGTGCTTATAGAAATGTATAACTTGAATGAACCGTTATTTGTCCCTCGAGAGTGCACCCCTACCTTGATGAAGCTCAGTGGCTCTCCCTTGTGCACAAGTCTTTTGTTTGTTTTAATAAATTATGAACTTGTCCTCAATTCCGTCTCCGTCTGGGGCTTCTCCAAATTCGAATCTAACAGTTGGTGACAGAAGTGGGATACTGCAGGTAAGGACCTTAGGAGTTAAAGACACTGAAGTGACGGTTAAGGCGAGAAATGTGTCGTGTCCTAAGGGGAAAGCCAGAGTAAGGCTTCTAGTAGGAAAACGGGACATTGTGGTGTCCTAAGGGGAAAGTCAGAGTAAGGCTTCTAGGAGGAACCAAGACTCGCCCGTCACCGGTGGGGCTAAAACCGTGTACGGTTCAGTCAGTATAAAATTACCCACAAATTAAATAATTCCTCACGGAGACCGCAGACTAACGGAATTGGTTAGACATAAGTGTATATTTCTGATTTAGAGTGTAAGGTGATAAGTGTATATTTCTGATTTAGAGTATAAGGTGATTCGCTTGTGCCGATTAAAGTATAAGATTGGATCCTTGAGAGTCACGGGGTGATCGACACAGAGAAGGGTGGCTGTCTATATCAAACACCTAGCCTGAACCCGAATTAAGAGGACGTAGTCCCACGTGATGGCCAGGATCAAGTAGGTGTAGGGAACTATAAACACCACAGGATTGTGATCCCGTGAACAGTGAGTGTGCGCTAAATACCGGGTGACGATCCGGAGGGATTCAAGTTAAAGTCTGTTTAGAGTGTAAGTTTTGTGTTGTTGTTCCGATAAAGTATAAGAAATAGTATAAAAATATAGGTAACCACTAATACGGGTCACATGGGTGAAGAGAGGAGACCTCTTTCACCGGAAGTTCCGGCTATGGCCACCAGTGTCACTGTCGTTCAACAGGTCCGAGAGGCTAATTTGAAACTTCAAAGTGAAATGTTTAAAAAGGGGTGGAAAGAAACAAGATCAGTACGGGGCGGTTTTGTGTACTAGTTGAATGGATCAGATGGGACCTATAATCTTGGATAAGTGGGGGGAGACCGGCCCCGTTACAAGGATTCTTGAGACCTGTGCAGGAAGCTAAATTCCAAGTCAGTAATCTCCTGCACCTCAAGTCACCAGGGACTGAGAATCTAGACGACTTAAAAAACCGGGATGACATTGTCGAGGCTCTACAAAAAGAGACTCGAGACACGCCGACCTTAGATCTCCGGCCCCCATCGGGGACCGTAGAGGTTCAACGAGTTGAGGCCACCCAACCCACGTGCCCCCCCCCGAATACACTCGTATATACGCCACCGTACCGCTTCAGTCTGGAGCAGGAAAAGCTGCTGAGACGTCTATGTAAAAAGAAAAAAAAAGAGAAATTTAAAGTTTTATCGACAAGGAAGTTATTAATGTCTGTGCCGAGACATATAAAACAAGAAAATCCTGGATTTGCTGAGTGAAAGGAATCTTGAAAGGAAAAGGAATGCTGAGATCTCAGTTTGTGTGAAAGTGTGTGTGTTAAAAGAGTCAAAGTTTCCCTGACTGTGAATGTTTAAGAAGTTACAGTATTTATTGTGTCTGAAAGTCTGTAAAAAAAAAATTCTGACATTTTTGTTTCAGCTCCACCCACTCTATTGTACAGAGAGCTAAAAGCTGTTTAACCCTTTGAAGACTTATCTTGAAGGATGGACAAGCGTGTGTTGTTTTAAGTTTGTCAATTGTTTTACAAAAGATAAGCATCAGCCTTGAAGTCACAGTTGCCAATGTGCCTGGAAGACAATGATTTTGAATGTTTACAAGACATGGGTAATTGTTTCTTTGTTAATGTAGCTATGGTTTCTCTCTTTTCCAATTGATACTGGTTAGTTTAAAAAAAAAGGTTGCTCTGGATTGAATTGGAGTAATTAAGGTTTATTAATCTATTAAAACCAGACTTTCATTGTGCACGGTGAAATTCGGGTTGGTGTAAATTTGTTTAGACCGCATTGAATAAGATATTTAATGCTCTGAAACCAGACTTTAAAATATTTACAGTCTTGGATACAGAACGGGTTCTGCTCCAAACCATTGGCAGAGGAATCACAAGGGAAATTCGCCTTTACTGTCAGGGATAGACAGGATACACGGACCTGGGTCCTGCAGGGGTTCCACAACAGTCAAAATGTATTCCACCAGGTAATGAGTCAAGCCTTAGACGAGTTAGACATATCAAAGTATCAGAGTGCCCTACTCCAATATGTCGATGACATAATGATTGCATCAGAGGATGCCAAAGAACACATGGGAGCATTACTAGCCACCCTCCAGACAATTAGGAAAGCTGGCTTTAAATTGAACCCAAAAAGGCACAGGTTGGACTGTCCAAAGTAAAGTATCTAGGACACGAAATTAACCAGGGGTATAAGGCACTCCTACAGGAACAAAAGGCAGCCATAAAAGTCATGCCAAGGCCAGTGACCGTCCGGGGAGTGAGCAAAGTGTTGGGACTATTTAACTACTGCAGAAATTTTATATCAGACTTTGCAGGGAAAGCGGAGCCAATTCAACGGTTAGTTAAAGGGGGAAGAAATATTGCCTGGTAATAATTGACCAATTTACCAGATGGGTGGAAGCATTTGCCACCCGAGACTGCTCAGCAAGGACAGTAGAACAAATACTGGCCAGTGAAGTAATACCCTGATGGTGAGTCGCACTACAAATTGACACTGATAATGGTATGCATTTAAAAAAAAAATTAAAGAAACTTGTAAGCTGTTAAATGTAACACAAAAATACCACATACCATATCATCCCCAGAGCTTGGAGATGGTAGAAAGAATGAATAGGACTGAAAAACAAGCTTGCAAAAGCCATCCAAGAAACAGGGAAGGGATGGACGGAATTACTACCCAGCATATTAAAGAGGCTGCGAGGCACCCCAGGACGCACGACTGGACTGACCCCTTATGAATTAATGACAGGATGAGCTATGAGACTGCCAGAGGATCTGGCTGGAGGGGTGGGAGAACCAGGACCAGTACAAGATAGATTAAGACGATATTTAGTACAACTAAACCAGAAGGTACAAGCACTAAATACAGAAGTAAGTAACCAGCAACAGATTATAGATTTGGAGAGACAAAATACTGGACTGAAACCAGAGGAGTTGCACAAAATTGGCCAACAGGTAATGACGCAAGAAATTGGAAGGGAATGGAACATCGGTGGATGGGGCCATGTACTGTATTAATAACAATTGATACATGTGTTTGCCTACAGGAACCACCGTTTGCCGACAGGAAAAAAAATAGGATTTAAGATGGAGACACTGGAGCCAGACCAAGCCGTTGATGGGGCACGGGGAAGAGATTTCCCCATCTCCTCGTGAAGATTATGATTAAAAGGAAATAATAACGAGTATTAACCTGTCTTTTCTCCCCTATATTTGATCAGGACCAGATTTCGAAGGGCTACGTCGATTTTTCGGGTCACTATTTTACCTTTCTCTTTCTTACAGATGAGCGGGCACGACATCAGTACTGCCACCACTTCCGGGCATGGGATCCTGCGAACTCTCATTCCTATATGACTCTAACCTTACCCGGACTCAACCCTTCACTCTAGAGTTCCAATTATCTCCCTTTTGTGGCATGACTACCGGACCCCTCGATCTATATTCCAACAACACTCAGAATCTTTGATTCACCCGACACCGCGCAGAGGAGATAGACCGGTTCCGAGACACAGCTGCTCTTTGGGAACCGCTGGTGTCGGGACTGGAGGACCTTCCTCAGGGGATATCCACTCCCTTTTATAGGCCCTCCTACCTCCGCAGGAGGACAGTGCAAACTCTCTTCACACCTTCCCGTCCGACGGCTCCTAACGCTCACCAAATTACGTTAAGTCAGATAAGTTACATTGAGCCACTGTCACAAGACCACGGCCTCCACCTCAATGCCACGTATGAAGTAGCCTTAACCCCTCTCCGAGCCTTGCGCACATGGCTAATAGCAGGACAGATCACAAGGGGGGCCAGAGACAGGCAGAGAGAGAGAGAGAGAGCCTGCTAGTTACCATAAGCCAGTGCTGAGACTGTTAAACGAGCTGGACTCTTTATGCCTAGCGGTGATATGGAATAACGATGGGGTGGCTTATCATGGGAATGATAGGGTTACTGTTCGGGGAACAAACAACACCTACCACGGCGCTGGGGTTCTGCGTCGAACGGCCGGGAGCCCCCTTTTTCTGTGAGATGACCACTGGTCCGCATAAAACACACAAGGGGGTCTGTACCAGTGAAATCACAGGAAGAAAGGACAATAAGAAATATGACGTAATTTACTGTTTTCTGCAAGAATGTGCTACTTTATTTTGTTTTATCTGTTCTGTTCGTGCAAAGTTAAAGTGTGAAAACACAACTGTTTTTTGGATCGGGAAAGTTTTTTTTAATTTACGTGAAGTGACGCAATTGCGTGCGCCTGATAATGTTTCGTTCTACCTTGTTAAAGATCTGCAAAGGAGTTTACCCTGTCCACTGACAGCTGTTTAAGTTCACCGAGCAACAACTTTAGTATGACATTTAAAGATATTGGACATTCTCAAATTTAAGTTTCTTAATTTTAATTTTAACATTTCCCAGAAGGAAAATTATGATTTGATAAATTAAACCCTTGGGCTTTAAGCAGAGTCACAATGGATTCTCTTCTTTCTTTTGTTATATGGAAGTTACCTTGTAAACTAATTGCAGCACTTCTGTCTCTAATGCTAAAACACTGTGTAAACCATCTAGCCTGGAAATCACTTGTTTCTGAAATTGGAATTGATAAGATAAATTGATACAAATGCAATTGAACATTGACAAAACCTGTCAGTTCAATAAAAGTGCTGTTTGGATTTGGGATAATGTTGTAATAACAAAATGGACTCAGGCACTATATATTGGGTTACTTTTTGATAAATAAAAGGTCCTCTAAAATAATGATAAATAAAAAAAGTTAAATACGTGGACCAAGTGAGAACGTTTGATCTATGTTTTCAGTCTTAAATATTGTACTGGACAGTAAAGTTTCTCCAGGGCTCATGAATGAGATATGAATGGTAATTAAAGGGAAGTGATTGCAGGTGTAATATTGAAACAGGAGAATTACACTACTGATGGGGAATTTTTAAAGCTTTCTAGTGAAAGTCAGGAAAGAGTAGCTAAGAATAGTAAAATGTTAGCTTTCTCTTGGAGACATTTGTGTCCCTGCCTCTAATGAAACTTTTTAAGAAAACTGAATTTGATAGTCCGGCCACTACCCAAGACATCGGGACCATGCAGAGGAAGTTGAACAAAGACCTCCAGATAATCTTTTAATAAGATACCTGAAAGCCCGAGAAAGGCACATGTGCCATGATATGGAGATACCAATATGAGTGTGCAAATGTGATTTGTTACGTATGAAGCAATTACCATCCGCAAAGTTATGTTGAATTTGCACTGAAGAACGCGTCTCAGACATGCTCAGTTACTTGACAACAGCAAGACATGAAATGGTTAACGTGGCTCAGGAGAGCGAGCCAACATTTAAAGCATTGACATATACTCCATCGAGAAACTATCTCATTAATGAAACAATCAGAATAGAGTTAAACACACTGGTACCTGTTAGAGGGCTGAAAATTGAAGTTGAATTGGAGAGTTACCTGGAATCTGGATTGGGGCAATTGAGGGCTAAGGAGAAATCATGTTTAGCAAGAATTATCCACAAGATGGATATGAGTAAAAGAGAGATCTGGAGAATCTTTTAAGTCCATGATTTGTTGATTAGATGTTAAACTGTAATGTCGCTTGAAATTATTGTAAGAATGAATTTAACTGTGACTGTAATAATTGTGTTTTGTAGGTAACAGAGCGTGGGGAAACCAGTACGAATCCAGTATGAGGTGATTTTGGTGATACCTCCTGTGTCACTACTACTGCAACTACCATGCTTTATGGGTCTGACAGGATCTGTCGGATCAACCAACACTTTTTAAATTATGAGCGGCACAATTATGTGGCACAATTCGGATACTACATCCCCCTGTTGTCTAAGGGTATCAGTGAGCTCATGATGCGAATGAACTTCTCCCTAAAGCATTTTTATGTTTTGGAGGAAGACAACTCGAGAATAGATATTGAAATTGACAGCATGGAAGACAACTCACGCTGGTGCGATATTGTGCTTAATATATCAGCACACCCTTAGATTTGTATTATTTCACATGCTCTGGTATTTCTCCAACTTTTAATGATAGTGTATTTGATATATGTAAACTATGTAGTAAGATACATAAGCCAATTGTGTACTCATGCCTATGACTAACCAGCACTAACAAATTAATTGAGCACACCGAAAGAGAAGATCCGAAGCAACGTAGAGGAGACCCCAGGCGGGGTAACATCAGGAAAGATAGATGAAACAGAGGATACCCCAGGCGGGGCAGAATTGGAAAACCGGAACAGTGAATTGAATTTAATGATGGTGAAAGGTGACCACATGGGTGGATGACATTTAGGACTGGGGACTAAAGCTAGAGATCCATCCATGGATCCGATTGATGTCACACGTATTAGTCGTGGTGCAGTTAGTAATTGTCCTGACCTTGTTATGTATGACATGCAGGAAATGTAAACGGACTCGGGCGAAACACATTGCAAAGCAAGTGGTTAAAACTATTAATGCTTATACTGCTCCTACCCAAAGCGTTTCAGATGATGACTTCAACAAATTGTTGGAAAAAAATCAAGTGTATGAATAATGAAGCAATTGTATAATGAATCAGGGAATGCCTAAATTAACTTTACTCATCTGATGCATACCTAGTGCCTCGACGGGTGGCCACCCCGACAGGATTCACACCAGACCATATGCAACAAATGTGCGGCCTAACTGTAATAGCCAAAGGCCTGGAGGGGGGAGTGGAGTATTGAACAAATTGGGGGGGTGGGGCGTTACAGGAAAACCTTCATCATTCATGCTATTCGATCCGGGAAAACCTTTATGCTTTTCTGACACACTGGCCCATAAATTTGACTCGGAGGCTTGCCGCGGGGGTAGGGATTGCGCGTGATATCACACACCGCGCCGGCCGTTGTGTTTTGGGCCGACAGGAACTTCGTGTCCTGGGCCTCTCCCTAGTGCCGGCGCGCAGTGTGTGCGTGTCCCAGGGGCGCAGTTAGTGCGATGCGACCTCTGGGATCACGTGGGCCATGGAGAGCCAATGGCAGCAGACCATCTTTCATTCATAGATTTGGCAGGAGACCTGTCAAATCTGTTAATTGAAAGAGACCCCAAAAGAACAGCTAAACCTCAAATAATTTTTTTTAAACCATCACATTAATAAAATAACCACTTTAAACAAAAATGTAAATTTTTGAAAAAGTTAAAAAAAACATTAAAATTTATAAAAATAAACTTACCTTTCTTTAAAGTCTCTAAAAAAGATAAACCTGCTGAAAAAAATTATAAATTATACTTAATTAACTACTTACCTTGTTCAAAAGGGGTCTTACGCCTCCTTTTTACATGTGTCAAATCTTCCATACTTCCCCTCGCGTTGAAACCTGAAAAAAACCTAAGTGTGCTGCGTGCGCACAGCCTCCAGTGCGCCCGCGGTTCATCTCGGAACCGCCCCCGCGCCATACCGGAAGTGACGGTTTCCCGCTCATGCGCAGTGCATGCAGCAAACCGGCACTTCGGGACCGAATACGGGTGCGTACGCAGCGGGCACTCTCCCGTATTCGGCCGAATTTTTGGTGCCACTATAAACCCACCAGCTTATCATATTATTAGCGCAGAGAGCACACTTTCCAACCCCACTTCAAGTTTCCTTTCCGGGGATTGGAAGGGGGGACTGAAGGATCCAGCTTGTTCCCAAAGAATTCTGGGATACTTGACTACTTTTGAAGGATCCAGCTTATTCCCAAAGAATGCTGGGATACTTGACTACATTAACCCTCTATCTTACCCAGAGAGTAGGTTTAGCTAACTAAAGGATATTTGTAGACTGTAAGGCGCCCCTTTCCTTGTCAAACTTCGGAATCTGTGTATTCACAGCCTCAGTAGATCCATTGTCGAAACACAGCCTGGCCTCCCAAGAGATAAGGGTGCAATTAACGACCAACATTGTACCAGTCACTGAGCGCAAAAGCCTTTACGGCCTTGAGCCTTCCCGCTTGTTCGACAGTTAGGGATGAAATATGTTTTCTCAAACTATAAACTATGCCTACAAAGGGGAAGAGATAACAGCAAGAATTTGGGAAGTAGAATGAGACAACAAACATCTGTGACTGGCATGGTCAGGAGGTATCCGAGTTCAAGGGGAGGGCCCGAAAGTTGAGTGACTAACCATATAACCAATAAAGAGTAACTGTAATGACACTATTTGTACATGTACGCCCCATTCTGTAGTAAGTGGGCGGTGCTTATAGAAGTGTATAACTTGAATGAGCCGTTATTTGTCCCTCGAGAATGCACCCGTAGCCTGAGGATGCTGGGTGGCTCTCCCTTGTGCACAAGTCTTTTGTTTGTTTTAATAAATTCTGAACTTGTCCTCAATTCCGTCTCCATCTGAGGTTTCTCCAAAGTTCGAATCTAACAACATCATTCATGAAATAGAGGTTCTGCCAAAAGAATTAATGATCTGATTAGAGAAAACAGAAATGCCTTTGATCCAGCAGCCAATAATGACGTATGCATTATGTACGGGAATTGGCTGATTTAAGAAACTTGGGTAAACCTTCAGACCATCAATGAGGGACGTCTCCCCAATTGGGTCACTAATAAACACGTATCAGTGCTATCCAGTTATTAGGATGATGCAGAACTATGTAAGATCAGGAGTTTGATAGGATCCACCCTGTCAAACACGAATGCCACGAGGTAGGGAGTCAAAGGTTGATGGGATAAATACTACAAATTCCTAGTCCAATGAATCGAACTAGGCCCAACCCCTTATTTAGGATAGAACATATAGTAATACAAGTGAATACTAGTACCCGATTTCTCACGGCACCAGAACGGTTAGTACAATTAGGAAAACTAACATGGATTGAACCAAACCTGCAGGGATGCAATACAAATGAGGATGCCTTTGTCTGTCCATCCTGTGGATATGGTTGGAATGAAGAAAGGTTAAACTGTACCATGGAAGTGCAGGGCCCTCAGATGTAAGAACTAGAACAGCCTACGTACGAGAAGGGAGGTATTGTTTTACCACTTTAGGAAACTCATATAGTCAGGGAACACTTGAATGTTCATTAAACCCAGGGACCTAATGTATTACCCCAACAAAGACTACGGTAATAGGGGAAGAATTTTCCTTTTAATAGCCTGACATGGCCAAAAGGTACTTGAACTAGAAGATGATTTATAAATAAATCTGGAAGATTATGTAACATGATTTGGATATGCCATCCCTGAGTTACCTGAAGCATTATCCGAGCTAATAAGTCAAGTGAGCACCTCTCAACGCCATTATTATACGTTGGTGCAAGGATATAAAGACATAGCCGAGGAAATTCCAGACATCGAGATTCAGACCCACTGGTGGGATATAGGAACAGCTATTGAAATTTCTCCTTGGATTAGAATAATTTCCCATGTACTGGCCATAGCCCAACTCATAGTACTAATATGCCGACGACGATACACCTGCTACCTGAAACACCTGATGTCTAATACCCAATCACGTTTAAATATGATCACAGCCCAAAACACCTAAGAGTTATACAAACGAAAGGGAACTAATCCATTGTAAGAGTTTAGTTTTGAGGCGTCGGCAAATGCCTCGCCCTCAAGATAGTGATTTGTAGGATAGGGTGTATTTGTATGATTTAGAAAAAAAATTTTGTATAACTATAGCATGTGAAATTGTATGTTAAAAGTCTAAAAGCCCGTATAAAATGGCGAATGGCTGAGAGAAAAGCAGGATGGGAAATTGTCCTAACCTGACTGAAACTGGCTCTGTTTGCAATTACTGAAGTAATGTAATGTAATGCTAAGTTTATGGAGACTATCAGGGAGGTGGTATTCAGTAATGTGATTGAAAAGAGATAAGAGTTGGAGAAGAGAGAGGGAGAGAGATAAGAGAATCGCCCCGCAGTGATAACATTATAAAATGGTCAAATTGTTCAGACAACATCTTGGGAAATGGTTTGTGGAAAGAGAATATCGAAAGTTAAAAGGGCCCTTTTTTTGCACAAAGCGAGTCCGAGTGGGATCAACAAGGTCGTAAAACATGTATCAGGTGTCGGATAGCTGTTTTGTAGTCACGGAGGAAGAGGGAAAAAAGGTGTGTAAAGATACGGATTTTGAAGACAGAAGGCAGCGCGAACCAGAGTTGAAGAAGCTTCAGTCGACAGAACACAGCAACAAACCAGAGAAGCGATCTTCAGTCGAGAGACAACAGCAAGAGAAGAAGGAGACGGCGCCACAGTCGCTCGGAAGGAACGCCGAGGCTCAAACGAACAAGACTGTGACTATCTCCTTGTTAAATATTACTTCTTTGTCCAGGATGTTTAATGCTTAATAAACCTGTTTTACTGATACACAATATACCTGTACCCAGAGTGGTTTGTGTAGTCACGGACAAAGTATTATAAGAGCTTTTGGAAGCTACACCAGGTATGTCCTAGAGTCATAGAGTTATAAAGGACAGAAGGAGGACTTTCGGCCCATCGTGTCTGCACCGGCCATCAAGCCCTGTCTTTTCTAATCCTATTTTCCAGCACTTGGTCCGTAGTCTTGTATGCTATGGCGTTTCAAGTGCTCATCCAGCACAAAAAGCAGAACAAATCCAATCCGGCCAATTATCGCCCCATCAGTCTACTCTCAGTCATCAGCAAAGTGAAGGAAGGTGTAATCGACAGTGCTGTAAAGCTACAGTTACTTACCAATAACCAGCTCACTGATGCCCAATTTGGGTTTCACCAAGAAAACTCGGCTCCCGACTTCATTACAGCCTTGGTCCAAACATGGACAAAGGAGCTGAATTCCAGAGGAGAAGTGAGAGTGACTGCCCTTGACATCAAGGCAGCATTTGACCGAGTGTGGCATCAAGGAGCCCGAGTAAAACTGAAGTCAATGGGAAGCGGGGGGAAAATTCTCCACTGGTTGGAGTCATACCTAGCACAAAGGAAGATGGTTCTGGTGATTGAAGATCAATTATCACAGCCCCAGGACAACGCTGCAGGAGTTCCTCAGGGCAGTGCCCTAGGCACAACCATCTTCAGCTGCTTCATCAATGACCTTCTCTCCAACATATGGTCAGAAATGTGGATGTTCGCTGATGACTGCACAGTGTTCAGAAACATGCACAACTCCTCAGATAATGAAGCAGTTCATGCCCGCATACAACAAGACCTGGACGACATTCAGGCTTGGGCTGATATGTGGCAGGTAACATTCGCGCCACAGAAGTGCCAGGCAATGACTATATCCAATCAACGACAGTCTAACCACCGCCCCTTAATATTAAATGGCATTACCATCGCCGATTCCCCACCATCAACATCCTGGGGGTTACATTTGAACGGAAACTTAACTGGACCAGCCATATAAATACTGTGACAACAAGAGAAGGTCAGAAGCCATGTATTCTGCGATGAGTGACTCACCTCCTGACTCCCCAAAACCTTTCTACCATCCACAAGGCACAAATAAGAAGTGTGATGTAATACTCTCCACTTGCCTGGATGAGTGCAGCTCCAACAACACTCAACCAGCTCGACACCATCCAGGACAAAGCAGCCCGCTTGATTGGCACCCCATCCACCACTTTAAACTTTCACTCCCTCCACCACCGCTGTACCGTGGCTGCAGTGTGTACCATCTACAAGATGCACTGCAGCAACTCACCAAGGCTTCTTCGGCAGCAACGCCCAAACACGTGAACTCTTTCACCTAGAAGGACAAGGATAGCAGGCGCATGGGAACACCACCACGTCCAAGTTCCCCTACAAGTCACACACCATCCTGACTTAAAAGTATATCGCCGATCCTTCATCGTCGCTGAGTCAAAATCCTGGAACTCCCTCCTTAACAGCACTGTGGTAGTGCCTTCACCACACGGACTGCAGCGGTTCAAGTAGGCGGCTTACCACCACCTTCTCAAGGGCAATTAGGGATGGGCAATGAATGCTGGCCTTGCCAGCGTCGCTCACATCCCATCAACGAATAAAAAAAAATCCTGTCGGCATATCCTTTTATTCCTTTCTCCCTTCCTCTTAAATGCATCTGTGGTATTCGCCTCAACTACTGCTCCTGGGAGCTCCTTCCACATTCTCAGCACTCTTTGGGCAAATAAGTTACTCCTGAATCCCTTGCTGGATTTATCGGTGACTATTTGTGATCTGTAGTTCTTGACTCACTCACAGTAGGAAGCATTTTCTTGCTGCTGCTGGATAGCTGCGATGGCCGAGTGGTTAAGGCGTTGGACTTGCAATGTAATGCGGTATACCCCCGAAAATTCGAATCCTGCTCGCAGTGACTTTGCTGCAACAACTTTATTTTATTTCATCGGCTCCCTGCGGAGATCACTGGCCCCGAAACTGAACAGAATTTCCTCCACTGCACTTTATTACACTGATTAACGCAAAGCTGTTGTTCCAATTGGAAACACTCAAAAGTTATCGGCATCAATTAAATATTGTGGATTTGTTGGAAACTATTTGCAAAGATCAGTGAGCAATATAGACACAGAACAGCATCAAAAATATTATTTAATAAAGAGCCCTGCAGTGTTTGGAAGGAAATCACCTTCAGCTAATGAGTGGTAACGCGGTTTGGTTTTATAAAGTTGAATAAGAATTAAAAAGTGTGTAAAACGACCGCGGCAGCACTCGAAACTGCAATCTTAGTGATAACATCAGAACTTGTAGGGAAATCAAATGCCTTATCCTTCAGGGCACGCGAAGCAGTCGGCAGGTCAAGGGACATCTGTGGACAGAGAAACACAAGATTAACCTTCCAAGTCCTTGAGCTCTCGGCAGAACTAAGGTTTTGCAGCTTTGCTTCAAAGTATTGTAGCTCCAATCTTTTCAGCAAATAACAAAATAACAAAAGTAAGAAACTACTCACACCACCAAAAAATTAATGGCGCGTACGGGGATCGAACCTGCGACCAGTAGCGTTATTACCACAACGCGCGAACCAACTGTGCTAACCGGCCGGGCTGCGCTAGTTTTGCTGTTCAACTCTAATTGGCCCAGAAATTGATCTCGCTCTGTTCCCGCGGGGTAAAGGCTTCCCCGCGCCCTCTCACTCCGCTTGTGCTTTTTCAGATCCAGCTCGCACGAACTTGATGTTCCAGACATCAGCTGGGCAGTGCTTGCGTATCCCACCGGCGCAGTGAATTCGAGCGAGCTGTGGGATCACGTGACTCAGTTAGAGCCAATGGCAGCACACCATCTTCCATTCATAAGGTACACTTACGTGCCGTGAAATCTATGAATCTTACACACCCCCTAAATAACAGCTAAACCTCAATTAAATTTAAAAAAAAACCATCACATTAATAAAATAAGTATAGTTAAATAAATTAACCATTTTAAATAAAAAATTAAATTTTTGAAAAAATGTAAAATCTTTTAAAAAGTTATAAAAATAAACTTACCTGTCTTTAAAGTCTCTAAAAAAGATATACCTGTTAAAAAAATTCAAAAAAATACTTAGTTCACTACTTACCTTGTTAAAAGTGGGTCTTACTCCTCCTTTTTCCATTTCTAAAATCTTCCGTACTTACCTGCGCGTCCAAAGCATGAAGTGCACTGCGTGCGCGCAGCCTGTAGCGCGCACGCGATGCACCGAGGAACCGCCCCCTTTTCAAAAGACCAAGTGCCGGTTTTCAGCGCATGCGCAGGGCATGCAGAAAACCGGCAATTGGAGAGAGAATACGCGAGAGTACGCAGTGCGTACTCTCGCGTCGCGGGATGAATTTTTGGCCCTTTATGTTTGATTTCCGGTCTTTGTCAGTTGACTCATTTTCTCTTCGAAGGCTGTAAAAGAAAGACTAGCATTTCTATAGCGCCTTTCACCTCAGCACGTCCCAAAGCGCTTTACATCCAATGAAGTTCTTTTGAAGTGTAGCCACTATGGTAATGCAGGACAAACAGCAGCAGCCAGTTTGTGCACAGCAAGCTCCCACAACTGGCAATGTGATCATCACCAGACAATCTGTTTCAGTGTTGTTGATTGACGGATAAATATTGGCTACAGGACACCAGGGAGAACGCCCCCCTGCTCTTATTCCAATAGTGCCATGGGATCTCTTATGTCCACCTGAGAGGGCAGAGGGGGCCTCAGTTTTAGAATTGTATTCCACCACAATCTGTAATCTTATGGAAAAGCATATCCCTCACTCCACCATTCGAATCAAGACAGGGGACCAACCTTGGTTCAATGAGGAGTACAGAAGAGCACGTCAGGAGCAGCACCAGGCGTACCTAAAAATGAGGTGCCAACCTCATAAAGCTACAACACAGGACTACATAGATGCTAAACAGTGGAAACAGCATGTGTAGACAGAGCAAAGCGATCCAACAATCAACGGATCAGATCAAAGCTCTGCAATCCTGCCACATCCAGCCGTGACTACTTTTATTTAATTTAATTTATTCCATTTAATTTAATTTATTCCGAGGATTTGGGCATCGCTGGCAAGGCCAGCATTAATTGCCCATCGCTAATTGCCCTTGAGAAGGTGGTGGTGAGCCGCCTTCTTGATCCGCTGCAGTCCATGTGGTGAAGGTACTCCAATAGTACTGTTAGGGAGGGACTTTCAGGATCTTGACCTAGCGACGATGAAGGTACGGTGATATACTTTCATGTCGGGATGGTTTGTAACTTGGAGGGGATCTTGGAGCTGATGGTGTTCCCATGCACCTACTGCCCTTATAAGAACATAAGAACATAAGAAATAGGAGCAGGAGTAGGCCATTCGGCCCCTCGGGCCTGCTCCGCCATTCTTTAAGATCATGGCTGATCTGATCTTGGCCTCAACTCCACTCTTCTGCCTGTTCCCCCATAACCCTTGACTCTCCTGTTGTTCAAACAACTGTCTATCTCAGCCTTGAATATATTCAATGATTCAGCCTCCACTGCTCTCTGGGGTAGATAATTCCAAAATTTCACGACCCTCTGAGAGAAGAAATTCCTCCTCATCTCCGTCATAAATGGGCGACCCCTTATTCTGAAATTATGCCACCTGATTCTAGATGCCCACATGAGGGAAAACAACCTCTCAGCATCTACACTGTCAAGCCCCCTCAGAATCATATATGTTTCAATAAGATCACCTCTCATTCTTCTAACCTCCAATGACTATAGGCCCAATCTGCTCAACCTTTCCTCATAAGACAATCCCTTCATACCA
This sequence comes from Squalus acanthias, assembly GCA_030390025.1. NCBI lineage: Eukaryota > Metazoa > Chordata > Chondrichthyes > Squaliformes > Squalidae > Squalus > Squalus acanthias. The sequence continues at coordinate 940,507 of JASTWF010000114.1, read as the reverse complement.
GGAATCAACCTAGGGAACCTTTTCTGAACTGTCTCCAATGCTAGTATATCTCTCCTTAAATAAGGAGAACAAAAATGTACGCAGTACTCTAGGTGTGGTCTCACCTGTACAGTTGTAGCAAAACTTCACAACTTTTATACTCCATCCCCCTTGCAATAAAGGCCAACATTCCATTTGCCTTCTTAATTAATGCATGCTAACTTTTTGTGTTTCATGTACGAGGACACCCAGATCCCTCATTACCACAGCATTCTGTAGTCTCTCTCTATTTTAATAATATTTTGCTTTTCTATTCTTCCTACAAAAGTGGATAACCTCACATTTTTCACATTATACTTCTTCTGCCAATTTTATACCAACGAACTGAATCTATATATATCCCTTTGAAGACTCTTTGTATCCTCCTCACAACTTGCTTTCCCACCCATCTTTGCATCATCAGCAGATTTGGCTCTGATAGAGGTCGCGGGTTTGGGAGGTGCTGTCGAAGGAGCCTTGGTGAGTTGCTGCAGTGCATCTTTTGGATGGTACAAACTGCAGACATGGTGTGTTGCTGGTGGAGGGAGGGAATGTTTATGTTGGTAGATGAGGTGCCAATCAAGCGGGCTGCTTTGTCCTGGATGCTTTCGAGCTTGTTGAGTGTTGTTGTAGCTTCACTCATCCAGGCAAGTGGAGATTATTCCACCACTATTCTGACATGTGCCTTGTAGACGGTGGAAATAGTTGGGGAGTCAGGAGACGAGACTCTCAGCGCAGTATACCCAGCCTTTGACCTGCTCTTGTAAGCACACTATTTATGTGACTAGTCCAATTAAGGTTCTGGTCAATGCTAATCCGCAGGATGCTGATGTTTTCGATTATTTTCGGCCATTGTTTTCTATCACCAACACAAACTCCGTCCCCAAGCCACTGACTCCATCCCTTTCCATAACATCTGTCTGAGGCTGAAACACACTTTTCGCAACCTTCGTGTCATATTATACCCTGAAATGAGCTTCCGAACACATATCCACAGCATTACAAAGACCACCTACTTCCACCTCCGAAACATCACCCGTCTCCGCCCTTGCCTCAGTTCATCCGCTGCTGAAACACTCATCCATGCCTTTGTTACCTGTAGACTTGATTATTCCAACGCACTCCTGGCTGACCTCCCACATTCTACCCTATTTAAACTTGAGGTGATCCAAAACTCGGCTGCCCGTGTCCTAACTCGCACCAAGTCCAGTTCAAACATCACCCCTGTGCTCGCTGACCTACATTTGCTCCCGGTTAACCAGTGCCTCGATTTCAAAATTCTCATCCTTGTTTTCAAATCCCTCCATGGCCTCTGCCCTCCCTACCTCTGTAAACTCCTTCAGCCCCACAACCCACCCCCACCCCCGCCCCACCCCCGCTGCCCCTGAGATATCTGCGCTCCTCTAATTCTGCCCTCTTGAGCATCCCTGATTATTATCGCTCAACTTTTGGTGTCCGTGCCTTCTGTTGCCTGGGCCCTAAGCTCTGGAATTCCCTGCCTAAATCTGTCCACCTCTCTTTCTTCCTTTAAGACGTTCCTTAAAACCTACCTCTTTGATCAAGCTTTTGGTCACCTGCCCTAATTTCTTCTTATGTGGATTGGTGTCAATGTTTTTCCTGAAAATACTCCTGTGCAGCGCCTTGGGCCGTTTTACTACATTAAAGGCGCTATATAAATGCAAGTTGTTGTTGCTGATGATGGTGGTGGGGGATTCAGTGATGGTCATGCTGTTGTCTGTCAAGGGGCGGTGGTTAGACTTTCGCTTGTTGGAGCTGGCCATTGCCTGGAACTTATGTTGGCTGTGTTCATGTGTGGCACACAGTGACATATGTACAGCATTTGCCGAAAGGATAGTGTATGATTGACAACTGCAGGTTGTATGCTGAGAGATTAATGCCAGAAATTGTCGGAATGTGTCTTGAAAATATAAGCTTGGGACAGAATTTGAGAGTAGAAGTAAAACATGAAGTTCGGTTAGCTCAGTTGGTTAAAGCGCTATGCTAATGACGCTGAAGTCGCGGGTTCGATCCCTCTACGGGCCGTTGACACTTTCGGTGAGGAGTTTAATTTCTGCTTATTATTTTTGAGCCACTTAAAATGTTTGGAAGGAAAATCACACGGAACCTGCGATATTTGGATGCAAATATGCCGAATTAGTTCTACCGAGAGCTCATGCAACTGAAAGGTTAACCCTTTCCACAGATGCTCCCGGACCTGCGGAGTGTTTCCAGCATTCAATGAACAATTCCAGATCCAGGATCTGCTGCAATTTGCTTTTTATTTTACTGCAGTGCCCAGTTTGTATTAAGAAATACAAATGTTGTGATTAGGATCTGGAATGCACTGCCGGAAAGGGTGTTAGAGGCAGATTCAATAGTGGCTTTCAAAAGGGAAACACATTGCAGGGCCGCAGGGAAAGGGCGGGGAAGTGGGACAAGCTGAAGTGATCTTGCAGAGAGCCGGCACGGGCTCAACGGGCCCAGTGGCCTCCTTCAGTGCGGTAACCTTTCTATGATTCTATGAAAGACTATATAAATACAAGTCTTTCTTTTAGAGCCATCTGAGAAAAAAGTGATAGAGCTGACAAAAAACAGAAATCAAACATAAATTGAACTTAACAAGTGAGGCATCTTCAGGAAGGCCGGTTAGCTCAGATGATCAGAGCTTGCTGCTAATAAAATCAAGGTCGCGAATTTGATCCCCGTACGGGCCGTTTAATTTTTGGGAGGGAGGCTAGATTCTGACATCTGTTGTTTGTTAAAAAGTTTGGATGGAAAATCACACGGGACCTGCAATACCTTGAAGAAAAGCTGGACATCCTAAGTTCTGACCTGTGGAGCGTTTCCAACATTAAATGAACAATTCCAGATCCATCAGGACTTCTCGTATTTCAATCACTGATCGATTTGGAGTGCAAAGAATAGAACTGAAATAAATACAATCCCGGGGTTTAATCACTCATTATTACCATACCGCACAGAAACAGACCATTCGACCCAACCAGTCCATGCCGGCGTTTATGCTCCACCCGAGCCTCCTCCCGTCTTTCCTCATCTAAATCTATCAGCATAACCCTCTATTCCCTTCTCCCTCATATGTTTACCAGCCTTCGCTTAAATACATCTATACAACTCGCTTCAACAACTCCCTGTGGTAGCGAGCTCCACATTCTCACCACTCTTTGGGTAAAGAAGTTTCTGCTGAATTCCCGATTGGATTTCTTGGTGACTATCTTATATTGTTGTCCTCTAGTTATGCTCTTCCCCACAATTGAAAACATTCTCTCTGTATTCACTCTGTAAAGATTTTTCATAATTTTAAAGATCTGTATTAGGTCATTTCTCAGCCTTCTTTTTTCAAGAGAAAAGAGACCGAGTCTGTTAATCCTTTCCTGATTTGTATACCTTGGCATTTCTGGTATCATCCTTGTAAATCTTCTCTGTACCCTTGGTCTAACAAAGGTTTGTTACTGGTTTAGCATAACTTCCCTTTTTTCAATTCTATCCTTCTAGAAATAAACCCTTGTGCTTGGTTTACTTTTTTATGGCCTTGCTAACCTGTGTAACAACTTTTAGTGATTTGTGTATTTGTACTCCGAGATCCCTTTGTTCCTCTACCCCACCGAGACTCACACCCTCCAAGTGATAAGTGACCTCCTTATTCTTCCTACCATACGTCACATTTATCTGTGTTGAATTTCATTTGCAAATTATATGCCCATTGTCCTCCTGTAACTTGTCCTCCTCCGTATTGACTATCCCCCCCAATTTGGTGTCATCCGCAAATTTATAAAATGTGTTTTTTGATTCCTAAGTATAAATCGTTAATGTAAATTGCGAACAGCAGATGCTCCAACTCTGATTCTTGTGTAACACCACTACCCACCTTCTGTCACTGTGAATAAGCTACCCTTTACTCCGAATCTCTGCCTTCTGTCTTGAAGCGAGCCAGCAATCCATTACGCTACTTGTCCCCTGACTCCTCATTCTCTGACCTTGTTCATCAGTCTATTATGGGGTACATTATCGAAGGCCTTTTGAAAATCCAGATAAATTGTATCTACTGCATTTCCATTGTCTACTCTCTCTGTTTGTATTGGAGTGAAAAGAATGGGACTGAAATGACATCGGCCATCTCCAATTCCCTGCTCCCCTCACCCACTCCAACCTACGTCCCTCTGAACTTGCATCACTCCGTTCTCTCCGATCCACCCTAACATTGTCATTAAACCTAATGACAAAGATGGTGCTGTTGTTGTTTGCCTAACCGTCCTCTACCGTGTGGACGCTGAACGGCAACTCTCTGACACCTCCTCCTACCTCCCCCTGGACCATGACCCCACTACCGAACATCAAGCAATCGTTTCCAAGACTGTCACTGATCTCATCTCCCCTGGAGATCTTCTCTCCATGGCCGCAAACCTCTCAGTTCCTTAACACCGCACTGCCCACTTCTACCTCTTCCCAAGATCCACAAACAGGACTGCCCTGATCGACCAATTGTTGCAGCCTGTTCTTGCCCCACAGAAATTATTTCTTCCTGTCTCGACTCCATTGTTTCTCCAATTATCCAGTCCCTTCCCACCTTCATTCGCGAGTCTTCCGACAACCTCCACCACTTTAACAGTTTCCAGTTTCCCGGACCCAAAGGTTCCCTTTTCACTATGGACGTCCAATCCCTCTACACCTCCATGCACCACCAGGACTGCCTTTAGCCATGCAATTTTCTCCTGTTCAAAGCTCAGTGTAACATAGTGACATATTCAGTGTCCATTGTCAGAACTTCATCCAATTCCCTTTTGAAATTTAGCATTGAATCTGCTTCCACCACCCTCTTTCTAAATCTGAGAATCTTTTGCTATTGGCCTTTCTAATTGCATGTTAACTTTCTGTGATTCGTATACAAGTATTCCCCAATCCCTCTGAACACTAACATTTACGACACTCTCAACTTCTAAAAAATATTCTTCTTTTTTTATTCTTCCTACCAAAGTGAATAACCTAACATTTTCCCACATTTTACTCCATCTGCCACCTCATTGCCCACTCACTGAACCTGTCTGTATCCTTTTGCAGGCACTTTGCGTCCTCCTCACAGCTTACTTTCCCACCTAGCTTTGTATCGTCACCGCCTCCTTCCGCCCCGCGCTCGCGTCAAGGGCACATCGACCGTCAACACCGGTCGGTGTGTCAGTGTCCAGACGGCTTCAATTTCAGATCGTCGTCAGAAGAAGTGTACGCGAGGCCGGGAGAATATCTTTTACACAGAGGCCTGTTGCACAGGGACTATCCGACCAGAAACAGCGGTGGTCGCAGACTCCAGAGTAGGTTTTAAAAGGGAAATGGGTAAATATTTGGGAAATTAAAATTTAAAAGGGTAGGGGAACGGGACTAAGGGGAGAGGACTTAATGAGAGAGAGATACCACGCGGCGTTGGGCTGAATGGCTCAAGGCTGCCCTCGGCTCCAGGGCTCATTTATGGCGCCACACAGCATCTGCTCGCATTCAAACGAACCAAACATACCTCAAATAGTCCTGTCAAAGGCCAGGAAGTGAGGGTGGAAATGCTGCCTGGCTTTGAGTGGGCCTATCAGTGGTGATGTTGCATTCCTGGCGCAGAGGGTGCGAGATGCAAGGGTGGGGAGTCAGTGCCCTAATTGACATAACTCTGAAATCATGCAGCAAAAACCCTGCCGAACAGCCTCCTGTGAACGTAGCACAGCTCAGCCATAAAAATAAAACGAGCAGTGCGATCCCAGCCTCTGCCGAAGGCAAAGCCTCCACTCCCACCCCCCACTGATTTTCCAACCTCTCTAACAAACAACAACTTACATTGATATAGCACCTTTAATGTCCCAAGGCTCTTCACAGGAGCGTTCTCAGATCAAATTTGACATCGAGCCACATAAGGAGACATTAGGACAGGTGACCAAAAGCTTGGTCATAGAGGTTTTAAGGCGTGTTTTGAAGGAGGAGAGAGAGGCGGAGAGGTTTAGGGAGGGAATACCAGAGCTCGGGGCCCACGCGGCTGAATCGACGGCCGCCAATGGTGGAGCGATTAAAATCGGGAATATTCAAGAGGCCAGAATTGGAGGAGCGCAGAGATCTCGGAGGGTTGCAGGGCTGGTGCAGGTTACAGAGATAGGGAGGGGGGCGAAAATATCAGCCCAAAAGCTGTTAGCTGGGTCACATTTTCAACTTAGTAAACATTCGATGGAATCTGGAACTGTACCTATGGATTGTAGGGTAGCTAACGTTAGACCACTATACAAAAAGGGTGGTAGAGAGAAAGCGGGGAATTACAGACCGGTAAGCCTGACATCGGTAGTGGGGAAATGCTAGAGTCCATTATAAAGGATGTAATAGCTGAGCACTTGAAAAACAGTGACAGGATCGGACAAAGTCAACATGGATTTACAAAAGGCAAATCGTGCTTGACTAATCTATTGGAATTTTTTGAGGATGTAACTGGGAAAATAGATAAGGGAGAACCAGTAGCTGTGGTGTATTTGGACTTTCAAAAGTCTTTCGATAAGGTCCCGCATAAGAAATTACCGTGTAAAGTTAAGGCACATGGGATTGGGGGAAAGATATTGACTTGGATAGGGAACTGGTTGGCGGACAGAAAGTAGAGAGTAGGAATTGATGGGTCTTTTTCCGAGTGGCAAGCAGTGACTAGTGGGGTAACGCAGTGATCGGTCCTTGGACCCCAGCTATTCACAATATAAATTAATTATCTAGACAAGGGAACTAAATGTAACTTCTCCAAGTTTGCAGATGACACAAGGCTGGGTGGGAGTGTGTGCTGCGAGCAGGATACCGAGACACTCGAGGATGATTTGGACAGGTTGGGTGAGTGGGCAGAAGCGTGGCAGATGCAATATAACGTGGATAAATGCGACGTTATCCACTTTGGTGTCAAAAACAGAAAGGCAGACTATTATCTGAATGGCAATGGATTGGGAGAAGCGGAAGAGCAACGAGACCTGGGTGTCCTTGTGCATCAGTCGCTGAAGGTAAGCATGCAGGTGCAGCAGGCGGTGAAGAAGGCAAATGGTATATTGGCCTTCATAGCGAAAGGGTTTGAGTCTAGGAACAGGAATGTCCTGCTGCAGTTGTACAGGGCCTTGGTGAGACCACACCTTGAGTACTGGGTGCAGTTTTGGTCGCCTTATCTGAGGAAGGATGATCTTCTCATGGAAGGAGTTCAGCGAAGATTCACAAGGCTGATACCTGGGATGGCAGGAATGACATATGAGGAGAGATTGGGTCGATTGGGCTTATACTCGCTGGAGTATAGAAGAATGAGAGGGGCTCTCATCGAAACATATAACATTCTGACATGTCTGGACAAACTAGATGCAGGAAGAATGTTCCCGATTTTCGGAGAGTCCAGAACCAGGGGTCATAATCGAAGGATAAGGGGTAAGCCATTTAGGACAGAAATGAGGAAGATTTTCTTCACCCAGAGAGTGGTGAACCTGTGGAATTCTCTACCACAGAAGGTAGTTGAGGCCAAGTCATTAAATATATTCAAGAATGAGTTAGATATATTTCTTAAAGCTAAAGGTATCAAGGGATATGGGGAGAAGGCAGGTACAGGGTACTGATTTTGGATGATCAGCCATGGTCTCATCGAATGGCGGAGGAGGCTCGAGGGGCCGAATGGCCTACTCCTGCTCCTATCTTCTATGTTTCTATGTTTATGTATGAGTCAATTGCTTCCAGATTTTGGCTGATTTCATTTAGGATCTCGCTACCGTGTCTCACTCACCGTAAGGCCAGAACACGTGGAGAATGAGGATCAGGGAAAAAGCTTCCTTGAACATCTTGAGGCCGGAACCGCGCTCAGTTATTCCCGTGCTCGCTCTCAACATTCTGCAGGCGGAGTGAGCGCCGAGTGACCCGAACGCACACACAGTAGGTTAAACCCCATTCAGATACGGTGGAAACTATTACGAGCTAAGCCGTTGGTTGCAGTATCCTGTCGCATCCCACGCCTTCTGCATTTTGCATGTGGGCAGTGTCTTTGCGTCATAGCGGTCACCCTAATGCAAATTGCAGAGTGGCCATAAAGAGCTTCCGATTATAGTTCGGAGAGGGTGACAGAAAGGTCATGGTATGGATATGCGCATTTGACATTGTTCTGAATTTTAATCTTGGCAGTTAAAGTTCAGAATTGTGTTTACTTCATTCACGGGATGTGGGTGTCGCTGGCAAGGCCGGCATTTATTGCACTTCCCTAGTTGCCCTTGAAAAGGTGGTGGTGAGCCGCCTTCTTGAACCGCTGCAGTCCGTGTGGTGAAGGTGCTCCCACAGCGCTGTTAGGAAGGGAGTTCCAGGATTTTCTCCAAGCGACGATGAAGGAACGGCCGATAGACTTCCTAGTCAGTATGGTTCAACATCATGAGGGGTCCAGACAGAGTAGATAGAGAGAAACTGTTCCCATTGGCAGGAGGGTCGAGAACCAGATGACAGAGATTTATGGAGATTGGCAGAAGAACCAAAGGCGACATGAGGAAAAACTTTTTAACGTAGCAATTGTTTAGGATCTGGAATGCACTGCCTGAAAGGGTGGTGGAAGCAGACTCAATCGTAGCTTTCAAAAGGGATTTGGATAAGTATCTGAAGGGAAATTAATCCAGGGCTACGGGGAAAGTGTGAGCGAGTGGGACTAGCTGAAATGCTCTTGCAGAGAGCCGACACGGGCTCGATGAGCCGAATGGCCACCTTCTGTGCCGCAAACAATCTATGATTCTATGATTCTGTGTGTGTGAATTGGAGTGAAACTTGGAGGTGATGATGTTCCCATTCACCTGCTGCACTTTCCTTCTAGGGGGTGATGTTCACGGGATTGGGAGGTGAAAGCCAGAAGTTCAGAATGTAATCCAAACGTAGTCACGACACGGAAATGTTTTCATACACCGAATAAAGGAAGGACATTGAACCCTGGCTGCAATTTGTTACCAGCATCCTGAATAAGGATGTCTTATGGTCGCTATTGCTATTGGACTGTAAAGGTATTCCAGAAAGAGCTGGCTTGCGATTTCACCGGAAATACTGATCAGAGGAAATTCAGCAGGTGCCCGACAGAACAAATGTCCGATAATCTGCACTGGGAAAATCCTTAGAGGAATGAAAACGAGGGATAGTGGGTGAAAAGTTTATAAGAATTTGATCTAAACACACTTTTCTTTACCTTTAGAACAAAATAAGTACCTGGTCGTTTATTTTTATTCGTTCTTGGGATGTGGGCATCGCTGGCAAGGCCGGCATTTATTGCCCACCCTTAATTGTCCTTGAGAAGGTGGTGGTGGACTTCGTACTTGAACCGCTGCAGTCCGTGAGGTGAAGGTGCTCCCATAGTGCTGTTAGGGAGGGAGTTCCAGGATTTTGACTCAGTGACGATGAAGGAACGGCCGATATTTGTCCAAGTCAGGTCGGTATGTGTGACTTGATGGCGGAACTTGGAGGTGGTGGTATTCCCTTTGCGTCTGCTCTCCTTGTCCTTCTAAGCGGTGGAGGTCGCGGGTTTGGGAACTGCTGTCGGAGAAGCCACGGTGAGCCGGTGGTGAAGGGAGTAGATATTTAATTAATGATATTGAGGGTCAGAATTTGATCAATTACTCCTGTGCAAACACCGGGCAATGCAGATAAACAGGACGCGGTGTCACATGGAAGGGGGGGCTGTAAATGAGCTCAATGTACTCGAATCTGCTCTCTGTTCAGTTGACTCTACCTTGGGTGACAACTCTCTTCTGTGTGCGGTTGAACATGGTGAGGCCTCAAACACTTATTGTGGTAGTTTTCAAGAATTGTGTCGAAACTAGTCAACCCAACACCGATTTCAATTGCATATTTTTTATATTTTCCACGTACTTTTAAGATTGATTCAAAGACCATCCCACAATTCTATTCTCAATATTTATGGCACGTGACCAAGGATTCACCAGAATTAATGCTTGTTTCATATTTTGTTCGTGTACAGTTTTAGCTTCAAAGGAATACCTCGCCCCGTGAACAGAAAGCAGACCGCGATCTACGTCATCTTAATTTCTATCCAATCCCCGTTATCGCTCCGAATGGAAACAGAGCGAATCCATCAACCGCACTGGCATCTACTGATAGAAATCATCAGTTTATGTTTCGGGCATAATTTCGACAGACATTCATCCGCAGTGTAATTCCAACAGTTTTTGTTTGTATTTCAGATACCCAGATTTTAAAGTATTTTTATTATCTCTACAGGGAGTCGAGGACCCCCCGCCCCGGCCCCCTGTGGGGTGATTGATTTTAATACTTTAGCCACAGGAATTATTGTAGAGATGCAGAAATGCGACGACAATCCTGGATAATTGTGAAGATAACTCAAACTATGTTCCTAAATGGTTTCCATTCTAAGTCGATATGCAAGACTTAAGCATGCATTTATGTGCGTGTGTATGTCAGTGTTTATATTTGGGTGAGTCTGTGTTTATATTTGTGCGTGTCTGTGTGTGTGTTTGTATGCGCGGCTGTGTGTGTCTGTATGTGTGTATATATATACGTGTGTATGTATGTGTGAGTATGTCTGTGTGTATATGTGTGCGTCTGTGTGTGGGTGTGAGTATTTTTCTTTATTCAGGGGATGTGGGCGTCGCTGGCAAGACAAGGATTTATTGTCCATCCCTAGTTGCCCTTGAGAAGGTTGTGGTGAGCCGTCTTCTTGAACTGCTGCAGTCGGTGTGGTGAAGGTTCTCCCACAGTGATGTTAGAGAAGGAGTCCCAGGATTTTGACATCGCGACAATGAAGGAACAGCCGATATATTTCCACGTCAGGATGATGTGTGACTTGGAGGGGAACTTGGAGGTGGTGGTGTTCCCAAGCGCCTGCTGCCCTTGTCCTTCTAGGCGTATGTTTATGTGTGTAGGTGTTTGTGTGTATGTGTGTATGTGTTTGTGTGTATGTATGTGTGTATGTATGTGCGTGTATGTGTGTATGTGTTTTTGTATGTGCACATTTATGTGTGCTATAACGAGAAGATGTTGCTATCTGTCTACGTCACTAAGCAGCGAGCTTGTCCCTCCGAACTGGCAAACAGCTTTTTCATTGAGTTCCCAGGCACACGCAGACTCTTCGCTTGCCGGTAGAGGCGCCATATCACCGGTTTCCATTCTCTTAAACCAATGACCTGAGTCCATTGTTCGGAACTTTGCCCCTTAACCCTGGAAACACTTCTCCTGGCAGCTGGCGTATGATGAAACGGTTGATTGGATTGGGTGGACGTGTCAACCAATCAAACAGTGCATTTGTTTGAATGGATACTTTGATTTTAAAATGAATCTTGTTTGTTTCGAATTTGAGATTATTTATCGTTATTATCCGTCTACTCTTGCCTATAAACAGTAAACCAGATCCGTGTCTTATGCAGAACGAGTAAGCTGATATAAACTCGATTTAAATATCTATATATTTCCCTGTTTTAACATGTTTTTCAGGCTCGGGATGGCCCGCGGGACCAGACTCTACGCATCGTTGCATTTTGCTGCATTGAAAATGTCAACAAAAAAGAACGCAGGAAAGATACGTGACCTCGAATGGGATCCGTCAGATTTACGAAAGAATCCAATGCAGGAGGAAACAGCAATTGAACTTGCAATGTAAAGCCACAGAGACTCTCAACAAATACCTAAACTATCTCAAACTAAGGTGTTTAAGAATATTAAAGTTGATAGAAAATAGAAAGACTTCCATTTATATAGCGCCTTTCACCAATACTGGACGTCCCAAAGCGCTTTACAGCCATTGACGTACTTTTTGAAGTGTAGTCACTGTTGTAATGTAGGAAACGCAGCAGACAATTTCCACGCAGCAAGCTCCCACAAAGACCAATGTGATAATGACCAGATCGTATGTTTTTTAGTGATGCTGGATGAGGGATAGATATTGGCCAGGACTCCAGCGTGATCACCCCTGCATTTCCTTGAAATATTGTCATTGCATCTTTTGCGTTAACCTAATAGGGCAGACAGGGCCTCAGTTTAATGCCTCATCTGAAAGACGGCAGCTCTGACAGTGTAGCGCTGCCTCAACACTGCACTGGAATGTCAGCCCAGATTTTTGGGCTCAAGTCTCTGGAGTGGGATTTGAACCTACAAGCTTCAGACTCAAAAGCGAGGGCGCGCGCAACTCGGCCACAGCTGACTCCTTTTCGATCGAGAGAAAATATTTCTTCTGGTGGCGGGAGTCCAGAACAAGGGGGCATAATCTTAAATTAGAGTCAGCCCGTTCAGGGGTGATGTCAGGAAGCACTTCGTCACAAAAAGTGCAGTGGAAATCTGGAACTCTCTCTCCCAAAAAGCGTTGAGTCTGCGGGTCAATTGAAAATTTCAAAATTGAGATTGATAGAATTTTGTTGGGTAATGGTATTAAGTGTTAAGGAACCAGGGCGGGTAGATGGAGTTAAGATACAGATCAGGCGTGATCTCATTGAACGGCTTCGTCCTGTTCCTATGTTCCTATCGCTTTGCGCTCGCCAGTATTTACGTAGAAGGTATTGCTTTTTCAAACACCGCTTGGCATATTATAAAGATAATCCAGTGTATCAGTAAGATGGCAGTGTACAATTAACATTAAACAACAAGGAGGATCTGGTCTCGTATTTTCCTGCACTTTTTGCCTTGACTGGTGGCACTGTATAGGCTAGAAGGGGAAAGACTGTTCCCACTAGTTGATGGTACAAGGACTAGGGGACACAGATTTAAGATTTTAGGCAAGAGATACAGGGGGATGTGAGGAAAAATTGTTTTACACAGCGAGTGGTGAGGACCTGGAATTCGCTGCCGACGGAAGTGGTGGAAGTGGAGACACTCAATGCTTTCAAGGGGAGACTGGATAGGCAATTCAGGGAAATAAACTTGCACAGCTACGGGATAGAGCAGGGGTATGGGACTGACGGGATTGCTCTTCAGAGAGCCGGCATGACTCGATGGGCCGAATGGCCCCCTTCTGTGCCGTATGACTCTATGACTATGACTGTAGCACCAGTTAGTGGCCAGTTTGTTGTAAACTTCCCGCAAGCAAATTTTTTTTTTTTCCTAAAATAGAATAATGCATTAGAAGTTTAGAATCATAGGATCATAGAATGGTTACAGCACAGAAGGAGGCCATACGGCCGATCGAGCCCGTGCCGGCTCTCTGCAAGAGCACGTCAGCTAGTCCCACCCCCGCCCTTTACCCGTAGTTTTTTTCTTCAGGAACTTATCCAACTCCTTTTCGAAAGCCATGAATGAGTCTGCCTCCAACACACTTTCAAGCAATGCATTCCAGATCCTAACCACTCGCTGCATAAAAATCATTTTCCTTATGTCGCTTTGCTTCTTTTGCAAATCACCTAAATCTGTGTCCTCTGCTTCTCGATCCTTCCGCCAATGGGAACAGTTTCCCTCCATCTACGCTGTCTGGACCCCTCATGATTTTGAATACCTCTATAAAAATCTACTCTCAACCTTCTCTGCTTTAAGGAGAACAACCCTAGCTTCTCCAGTCCATCCATGTAACTGAAGACCCTCATCCCTGGAATTGATCAATTGTTATTTTGTAATTTGATCCCGTCATGATTTTTTGAATGAGAAGAGGATTGCTGATGCTTGATATGATAGATATGTGTTCAAACATCCTCCTCCTAATTGGCCAGCAGGTCCCTCAAAGAAGTTCTTGATTTTTGTGGATATTTATATTGGCCGCTAGGCGCACTGTGTCCCGAGTTTCCATTCAGTGCATATTAAAACCAGGCCCCACCATTCTGACCCTTTTACCTGAGGCTAATTAAGTAAATGGGACTGATTGATTACGGTACATTAATTTTGCTTATTTCTTGAGAGGTTTTGTTCACGCCCGTTATATTTCTGAAATAAAAGATTTGGAAACCGTGTTCTTCCCCAGAGTGCAATAGTGTTTCACACTGAAATAGGATAAGTAAACCACTTCTTGTTCAGGTGTTAGCAGTTGCGCAGTTGCTAGCACTCTCGACTCTTGATTTGGAAGTTTGTGGGCCCAACTCCCAGTCCAGATTTCAGGATGTCCCAACACGCTTAGAGACGAGGCAGTACTTTTAAAGTGCAGTCGCAGTTGTAATGTAGGAAACGCTGCAGCCATATTGCGCACAGCAAGCTCTCATAAACAGCAACGTTATATTTTCCAGATAATCTGTTTTAGTGATGTAGGTTGAGTGATAAATTTTAACCAGGTGAACCTCAGCTCTTCTTTGAAATAGAGCCGTGGCATACTTTACATCCACACGAAAATTAAGACGGTGGCTCGATTTAACATCTAATCCAAAAGACGGCACCTCCGACACTGCGGCGCTTCCTCAGTACTGGCACTGGGTTATCAGCCTGGATTATGTGCTGAAGCCTTTGGAGTGGGACTTGAAACCACAACCTTCTGACTCAGAGGCGAGCAGGACAGATAGTTATATTCTGTAACTGCTGAATTGAACACTCCCCGAACAGAGATATCAACCACAAGGCCATACGAGGACAGAAAATCCACTACTTAACCTATGAACACCTGGCCATACTTGGGAAGGCCTGAACCCCTCCGATGATACCTGGGAGAAGTTTACTAAAAATTGTTCTTGTGAATAAAATTCAATCCACAATAAATTAATGCCTATCGGTATCTGTAGGATTGTGTTTAGAGACAACCTACATCTTGTGCAATAGAAAGTGTTGCAGAAATCTATTCTATTCCACAATTTAATAAATATCCAGGAATGACACATTGCAGTAAGTCGAAAGTATATTAAGTATAACTGGAATTGTTGGTAACCATGTTCTGCTGGAGCTTGCTTGATGGTGAAAGGGAGTTGAGGAGAAATTTTCAGAGATCTTTCCTTCTGAAATGTGTTAGTTAGCATCACTGGCGGTTGTAAAGGGAGGTTTACATTCAATGGATATGGTTAGCATTCATTACCTGATGGCCGAAACACACCTTTCTATTAGTTCATGATGGTTTTGTGTGTAACCATTGCTTGCATTTAATTGAAAAAATTGTTGTCCCGAACATTCTTGATTGAATGATGCTTATTCTCCAATTTTTGTTTCTGGAATCATGATTGTGGTTTTAGATATGTGTAAATCACAATATCAAAACAAAATTGTAAACTATGTCTCATTGTACTTCCTGTGCATGTTCGCTGAGCTAAAAGAGAGAAAGAGAAAGAGAGAGAAACAGAGAGAGAGAGAAAGAGAGAGACAGAGAGAGAGAGTTTCTGTAGTTTGGGTCATGAGTTCTGTTTGCTGTAGTTCGAACAGACTCTTTTAAATAGACTCTGTAGACTGTTTGCTGTACAGCGCTGTTTAAATAGACTCTGTTTGCTCAGCAAATAGAATTTGTTTGCTGTAAAATAGTTTGTTTGCTGTGAGTCCTGCCTTAAGTCCCGACCCACCTCCAACAACAACAACAACAACAAGTGGTATTTATATAGCGCTTTTACTGTAGTAAATGTTGCAAGGTGCTTCACAAGTGCGTTTGCACAGAAAAATTGATTCCAAGCCACGTAAGAACTAACGATATATTAGGGCAGATAACCAAAAGCTTGGTCAAGAAGGTATGTTTAAAGGAGCTTGTAAGAGAAGGAGAGACAGATAGGGCGGTGGAGAGGTTTAGGCAGGGAATTCCAGAGCTTAGGGCACAGGCATCTGAAAGCACAGCCGGCAATAGTTGAGAGATTATAATTGGGAATGTTCTATAGGCCAGAATTGGAGGAGCGCAGATATCTCGGAGGGTTGTGGGGCTGGAGGAAATTACAGAGATAGTGAGGCCATGGAGAAATTTGAAAACAAGGATGAGAAATTTTAAATCGAGGTTTGCATAACCGTAAGCCAATGCAGTTCAGCGAGCAGAAGGGTGATCATTGATCAAGTATTGGTGCAAATTAGGACACGGGCAGCCGAGTTTTGGATGACCTCAAGGTTACAGAGTGTAGAAAGTGGTATTCCGGCCAGGAGTGATTTGAATATTCAAGTATTGAGGTCACAAAGGCACGGATGATGGTTTCAGCAGCAGATGAGCTGAGGCAAGAGCGGAGATGGGTGCTGTTACGGAGGTGGACATACGCAGTCTTAGTTATGGTGCAGATATGTGTTCGGAAGATCATCTCAGGGTCAGATATGGAAACAAGACTATGAGCAGTCTGGTTCTGCCAGCGAGAGGGATGGAGTCCATGGCGAGGGAGCGGAATATGTGGCGGGTTCCAAAGACAGTGGCTTGGGTCTTCCCAATATTTAATTGGTGTAAATTTCTGCTCATCTAGTGCTGGATGTTGGACAAGCAGTGTGACAATTTAAAGATAGTTGATGGGTCGAGAGAGGTGATGGTGAGGTAGATCTGACACAGTGGTGTCAACAGACGTTCTGACTTGGCTATTGGCCATAGAATCATAGAAACATAGAAAAATAGGAGCAGGAGTGGGATATTCAGCCCTTCGAGCCTGCTCCGCCATTCAATATGATCATGGCTGATCTTCTATCTCAATACAATATTACCGCTATCTCGCCATACCCCTTGATGCCTTTTGTGTCTAGAAATCTATCTATCTCCTTCTTAAATATATTTAGTGACTTGGCCTCCACAGCTGTCTGTGGTAGAGAATTCCACAGGTTCACCACCCTCTGAGTGAAGAAATTTCTCCTCATCTCAGTCCTAAATGTCCTACCCCGTATCTTGAGACTGTGACACCTAGCTCTAGATCCACCCACCCAGCAATGGGTAACATCCTGCCTGCATTCTGTCTGTCTAGCCCTGTCAGAATTGTATACGTGTCCACGAGATTTCCTCTCATTCTTCTAAACTCTAGTGAATACAGGCCTAGGCAACACAATCTCTCCTCATAGGACAGTCCTGCCATCCCAGGAATCAGTCTGCTGAACCTTCGCTGCACTCCCTCTATGGCAAGTTTATACTTTCTTAGTCAAGGAACCAAAACTACATACAGTACTCCAGGTGTGATTCCACCAAGGCCCAGTATAACCGTAGTAAGACATCCTTGCTCCTTTAATCAAATCCTCTTGCAATGAAAGCCAACATACCATTTGCCTTCCTAACTGCTTGCTGCACCTCCATGTTTGCTTTCAGTGACTGGTGTACAAGGATACCCAGGTCCCTCTGTACATCAACATTTCCCAATCTATCACCATTTAAATAATACTCTTGTCTAAATCGCCTTGAAGCCTCTTTGCTTTCTCCTCAGAACTCACAATCTCACCTAGTTTCGTGTCGTCAGCAAACTGGGAAATATTACATTTGGTTCCCTCATCGAAATCATTGATATATATTGTGAATAGCTGGGGCCCAAGCATTGAGCTCTACGGTACCCCACTGGTCACCGCCTGCTACACCGAAAAATACCCATTTATTCCTTCTCTCTGTTTCCTGTCTGTTAACCAATTTTCTATCCATGCCAGTATGTTACCCCCAATCCCATGTGCTTTAATATTGCACACATTAGCTCTTATGTGGGACTTTATCAAAGGCCTTCTGAAAATACAAATAAACCACATCCAGTGGTTCTCCCTTTTCTATTCTACCAGTTACATCCTCAAAAATCTCCAGCACGATTTCCCTTTCATACATCCATGTTGACTTTGTCTAATCCCATTGATATTTTCTAAGTGTCCTGTTATCACATCCTTTACAATAGACTCTAGCAATTTCCCTACTACTGATGTTAGGCTAACCGGCCTGTAGTTCCCTGTTTTCACTCTCCCTCCTTTTTTAAATAGTGGGGTTACGTTTGCCACCCTCCAATCTGCAGGAATTGTTCCATAATCGATAGAATTTTGGAAGATGACAAACAATGCATCCACTGTTTCCATGGCTACCTCTGTTAGTACTCTGGTATGCAAATTATCCGGCCGTGGGAATTTAGCGGCTTTCAGTTAAATTAATTTCTCCAGCACTATTTTTTTACTAATACTAACTTCCTTTAATTCCTCCTTCTCTCTAGACCCTTGGTTCCCTAGCATTTCGGGGAAGTTATTTGTGCCCTCTTTCGTGAAGATAGAACCAAAGTATATGTATAATTACTCAAACCTTTCCTTGTTCCCCATTATTAATTCTGCGGTTTCTGACTGTAAGTGACCTACATTTGTATTCACAAATCTTTTTTCTTTTTACATATTTGTCGAAGCTTGTACAGTGCGCCTTTATGTTCCTTGCACGTTTACTCTCATGCTCTATTTTCCCCTCTTAATCAATCTCTTGGTCCTTTTTGGGTGAATTCTGAACTGCTCCTAATCCTCAGGCTTGCTACTTTTTCTGGCAACGTTATATGAATCCTCTTTGGATCTAATACTATCCTTCATTTCTTTTGTTAGCCGCTTTTCCTTAAGTGTTTTTGCGCCAGAAAGAAATATATAACTGTTGCATTATATGTGGAACTACAGTTCCCAAGGTGCAGTGCGCGGTGTGTATAGTGCTGCGCAATAATTGGTTCTCCAGGCAGCCGTGTCGGTATCAGCAGTGACAAAGCTCTTGGTCTCTGTGCATGATTGCGAGAGCATCTCCAGTCACAACACCAACACCCCTTTAATAATTTTAACAGACCGGAGGAATCAGGGATCAGTTCAAGCGCAGAAACAGAACAAAGCACCTGAACAATAGCTTGTCAAGGAGGATGGTTTTAAGGAGTGTCTTAAAAGGGTAAAGGCATGTAGAGAAGCGGAGACGTTTAGGGAGGTAATTCCAGAGTGTAGTGCCTTGGCAACTGAAAACGGCAGCCAATGGTGGAGCAATTAAAATCGGGGAGAATCGGAGGAGTGCAGAGGAGGGCTGGAGGAGGTTACCGAGCTAGGGTGGGGGGCGAGGCCATGGAGGGATTTGAAAACAAAGAGCAGATTTTTTTAAATCGAGAAGTTGCTTATCCGGGAGCCAATGTAGGTCAGCGAGCACTGGGGTGTTGAGTGAACGAGATTTGGTGCGAGTTCAGACACGGGCAGCAGAGTTTTGAATGAGCTCAAGTTTACGGAGTGTAGAAAGTGGGAGGAGTCCCAAGAGTGCATTGGAATAGTCAGGTCTAGAGGTAAGAAAGGCATGGTTGAGGCTTTCAGCAGCAGGTGAGCTGAGGCGGGGAGGAGCCGTGCGATGTTATGGAGGTGGAAATACGCTGTTTTATTGAAGGCGTGGATATGTGGTCGGAAGCTCATCTCGGGGTCAGATATGACATCAAGTTTGCGAACTGTCTGGTTCAGCCTCAGAGATTTACCAGGGAGACGGATGGAGTCAGTGGTGAGCGACCGTAATTTGTGGCGGGGACCAAAGGCAATGGCTTTGGTAATTCCAATATTTAGTTGGATGACATTTCTGCATATTCAGTACTGGATGTCGGACAAGCAGTGTGACAATTCAGAGAGTGGAGGTGTTGAGAGAGGTGATGGTGAGATAGAGCTGACACAGTAGTGTCAATAGACACGTTGATCTTGGCTATTACCCAATGTGGAACTACAGTTCCTAAGGTGCATTGCGCGGTGCGGCCAGTGCTCTGAAATGATTGGTTCTCCAGTCAACCGTGTCGGTGTCAACAGTAACAAAGCTCTTGGTCCCTGTGCAGAGTTGAGAGAGCAGCTCCATTCAAGCACCAACGCCGCTTTAATAATTCTAACAGACCAGAGGAATCAGTAATCAGTTCAAGCGCAGAAACAGAACCAAGCACCTGGGCTTCACGGAAAAGCCCCATGTCCAGGTGAGAGCCAATCACTGCCCGAATTCAGTGCTGGCTACTCCAGGGGGCGAGAATCCCTCCGTTCTAAGGAACAGGGGTATACCTAACTTTACAGACAAACAATTCAGATATTTATTACACAAAATTTATTATTGCATTCACGCTAATATCTCCAGCCAAAGCGTTTATTAACAATTTATTACATTTTTCTTTCGCCCTCATGTAACTGACTACAACCAATTTCAGTCTGACTTTTAAAAACATGAATCAAGACTCAGAGTGGCGAGTTAGGGATTGACTCCAAACAGGGGAAGTGTTCAACATCACAGAGACCCAGAAACAACTGACACCGCCGCTTAATAATTCAACTGGAACAGGCTTTAAAACGGGAACTGCGCGCATTAATCGGACCCGCAGCAAATTAAAGGCAAGTTGTCAGTTTTAAAATATTGTGGCGAGTTTTATTTGTCCTCCTGAGTTTTAAAGGGGGTGACTCAGAGTATAATGGAACAACTTCTTTTTAATCCGGGGCAGGCTGTAAAATGCCACTTACTTCCCCTCTTTCTCATTCATCTAATTAGCTTTTTACTCCGCCTCAGGAATATTTTCATCGGAATTGTATTTACAGACTGAAGCCCAAATCATATTTGTCAATTTAAACCCCAATTTTAAAGTGATTGACAAATCCAGAGTTGTCTTGCTGCTGATTTAGAGAAAGGGACGTCAGTCTATTATGAAATATATATCTTAGGGGAACAGTTAATTTTAAAATCTGATGCAATATATCAGAGAGGAACAGCGCGTTAACAGATCGATTCCGGCCGAAGTGCATCAGTTGAACCGTATCTCTACAATCCGCCCCTCATTTTTCTGGGGTAGAACACAGACTAAATATTCATTAAACGCAAAAATCTTTGAAACCTTGGAAACTTACCTTAACAGAAACTCCAATTGGAGATTAAACATTTGTATATTAAAAGTTTGAGATTGTAATAATTTAGTCAGGCAAAAATAGATTTAAATAAAAGTCCGGGATTTAAAATCTGCCTCCTTTCTTTTCCTGGCCCCTCCCAACCATTTGCATACCGGGTAATAAATAGACCTGGAGTCTCGGGTTTGCAGACACTGTAACCGGACCAGGTCCCGGAGTTTACAGGAACAGCGCACGGTTCAGTCGGAAATTTGGACGGTGGCTGTTGGCGCTTCTCCAGTGGAAATGGTTCAGGCGATGCATCTCCTGTGGGCTCTGATGATCCATTTAACAGGTGAGAGAAGGATGGTTTCCGTCACGGGTTTATCCGCAACTAAATTGGTTCAATACCGAGAATCGGGCGGTTTTCTCTCCGGGTTTATTGAGGCATTAACGTCCCATTTGCTCCAAGTCACTGGATGGGTTAATTGTTTTCTTTTATTGAAGGTGTCCTGGCGGCTCCCGTCCTCAATCAGTCCCCAATAACCGATCCTATCTCCGCGTGTCAGACCGCCCGGTTACAGTGCGCGATGCAGAACTGGGATGTGAGCAGCAACAGCGTCTACTGGTACCGACAGCGACCCGGGGATGCTCCGGTGTGGGTGAAATATCACAAGTATGATGGCACCATCAAACGAGGCACCGGCTTCACAGAACGTTTTCAACCTTCCAGAGACGCCTCCGGTAACAGTTACATTCTGACCATCGGAACCCTGGTGCCCAATGTCTCCGTCGTCTATTACTGTACTGTGCGGAAATAGGGATATATCTTCGGCCCGGGACCGCCCTGAGTATAAAGAGTAAGTGACTCTCTCATTCTATCATTCACATTGTTTCAATTATTATTAATTTACAGTCGCTTTTGTGCCCGGGCGCCAGAGCAATCTCGATTCAGTTAATTTTGATGATGGATCTATTTATACGAAAAATATTAAACTGGTCAGATTTGAAATTGTTGAAGCGCCTCGGGGAATAATACTGCGCTGAAATGAATTTTGACACAATTTCCGAATAGTATAGATGCACTTAACGGGAGGCTAGATAAGCATATGAGGGATAACGGATTAGAGATTTATGCTGAAAGAGTTAGATGTGGAAGTATGGGAGGAGCCCCGAGTGGAGAATAAACGCCGGCATGGACTGGTTGGTCCCAATGAACTGTTTCTCTGCTGTATATTCGGTGTAATTCTATGTAAAGCATTTACAATATTGTTAGACAGAGTCACTACATTAATTCCCAGCCCGTGTACAATGTCCTCTCTTTATTCAATGAGCTTTTCAATACCCGGTAACAGACCCGGCTCAATTATTAACCCCACAACATTTAAAGCGGATCAGTTTCTAACTCGCAATTCTAAAAAAAATATGAATTGTAAAAAAAAAAAATTCCGGAGTCTTATAGAATCATTCAGCACAGAAGGAGACCATTCGGCCCATCGTGCCTCTGGCGGCTTTTTGAAAGGGCTGCATCTGTTTGAGGTATCAGATCATATGTGGACTCTCGGTGAAAATAGAGTCACAGCTCCGTTACTTAAACTCTTTAAAGTTAACACAACGCATTTTAAGAAAAGTAAACGCTTTATTATATTGAAGTAAAAAGGGAAAAAGCTGCAATTATACAAAATCAAATAAAAACAGAAAATGCTGGGAATACACGGCCGGTCGGTCAGTGTCTGTAACGGGAACAAACAGGTTAATGTGGTTTCGGGGTGTAACCTGCACCTGAACTGGTCAGTTACTGATCTTCCCGCCTCACACATGCTGACTGACTCGGTCTGTATTTCCAGCATTTTCTGTGCTATTTTGCAAAAAAGAAAGAAAGACTTGTATTTCTACAGCTCCTTTCACGACCTCAGGACGTCTCAAAGCGCTTTACAGACAATGAAGTATTTTGAACCAAGTCACTGCTGTAATGTAGGCAAAAGTATTGGCAGAGGAGCAGTGGAATTAGAGATTTAAGAATTTATTGGAAATCCAGTATTAATCAGTAATTTATTTTAAAGTGAATGTTGTTCGCGCGTTCTTTGGCGTCTTTGCTTTCAGATCAGAGCGTCCCACTGCTGACGGATTCCATAAACTAATGAATTTTCTCTCCCCCCACACACAGGCAGCGAGGATCGAAGCCCCTCGGTACTTCTCCTCCCTCCCTTCTCGGAGGAAATCGTCTCGGGATCGGCCACTCTGTCCTGCCTGGTCAGTCGCTTCTAGCCGGGCTTGGTGCGGCTCCGCTGGAGCGTGGATGGCCAAGAGACAGACAGCGGGGTGACGTCGGGCGCCGTGTCCACGGACGGCGATCAAAGCTACAGCCTGAGCAGTTACCTGAGAGTCCTCGCCGCCGCCTGGAACAAGGGCTCCAGCTAATCCTGCAGCGTCAGCCACGGCTCCCTGAGCTCGCCTCTTCTCAAGACCATCAGCGCCTCCTCGTGTTCAGACTGAGGCGGTGCAAGTTGGAGTGAAGTTTGATTTTTGCTAGTGTTTAGTGTAATGAAACAGATCATTGAATCTGTGCAATCCTCCTTTTTTGGAAAGTAATCCCTGTAACATTTTCAGTTTTTGGCAAACAATCCGATTGTTTAATAACTGAAGTGACGGAAATGATTGTGTGCCTTTGTGAGATGGAAATTTCTGTACAACTGTCCCAATATCTTGTATGTAAACTTTCGCTGTGTGTAGAATGAGGACAGATTTCCCTTTAGTCTGTGACCATATTTTGATTGGTAACTTGTGTAACACAGCTCTTAATAAACATGAAATGCTGCCACGAGCTTAAAGTGGTCCGTCTTTACTCAGCATTTAAAGTAACATTGAATGGAATACATAGAATGCACAGCACAAACAGGCCATTCAGCCCAACTGGCCCACGCCTGTGTTTAACCTTCACTCGAACCTCATCCCAGCTTCCTCATGTGAACCCTTTCAGCATAATCCTCTGTTCCCTTCTCAACTCATGTGCTTATGTAGCTTCCCATTATTTGCATCTATACTATTCGCCTCAACTATTCTGAGTGCTAGCGAATCCAACATTCTAAACACTCTCTGGGCAAAGAAGTTTCTCCTGAATTCCCCATTGGATTTATTAGTGACTGTCTTATATTGATGGCCCCTAGTTCTGGTCTCCCCCCACAAGTGAAACATCTTCTCTATGTCTACACTATCAAACCCTTTCATAATTTTAAAGACCTCTATCAGTTCACCCCTCAGGCTTCTGTTTTCGAGTTATAACCTCTCAGTTCTGTATCATCCTTGTAAATCTTTTATTGCACCTTCTCCAGTGCCAGATTCGGGGGGCACAGAGAGCTGGGGGTAGATAGGGATGGAGGTGGTTACAGAGATAGGGAGGGGCGAAGCCATGAACGCATTTGAACAAGTGATGACAATTTTAATTTTGGGGGCCTTGGGGATGAGGAGTCCCTGCAGTACAGCAAGACCGTGGATGGTGAGTGAGTGGGACATGAGGGGGATGGGCTGCGGCCAGAAGAGTTTGGATGAGCTCAAGATTACCAAGAGTCTTCGGTAGAGGGGTCGCGAGCATTGGAAAAGTCACGTTAGGAGGTAAAAAAGCCTTGGATGAGGGTTAACGGCAGGTGGACTGAGGTAGCCGGGAAGGCAGGAAAGTTTAGCGAGTTGAAAGTCGGCGGCCTCTAGGACGGACTGGTCATGGGGCGGGAAACTCAGATATGGGTGGAATAGGGTCCTGAGATTGCGAAAAGTCTGGGTCGATT